>JACEFZ010010749.1:390000-547500 GCA_014155875.1 Cepaea nemoralis | reverse complement strand
TCGTCTACTTTCCTCTCGTACATTATTTCATTCAACATCTCTTATGAAGCTAATCTTAGACAACAACAGAACAATATGCATTGAAGCGCATGGAAAATGTGCAGTAATCAATAATACATGGCTCACTAACAGTAATTTTTGACAAGGTAGGTGCAACGTACACAATTAGGGGAATCAAAACAATATTTCCCCGTAGTGAATTTGAATAACAAAGACACAAACTATAGATTGTACGATTTATTGCCTGGCATATTTCGCTGCATTTCGTCAGGTACATACTGCAGAAGTCACACAACATAGAGTAAAATAACTAGATACATCGTTCAAGCTGAAATATAGACTCCACAGGATTTTTAAAGAGCCACTGCCAACAGCTGAAACCAAAATCAGACGTAATTACAGTCCCTAAGCTCAAGGTATTTATCCAGTAACCATTCGAAGGGATGACGTAATGCAACATCTACAAAAGCGCTCATTACAGCAGTCGGCCGAATATTCTGTGCTGCAACTCCAGTTATTAGGTACAGAACCACAGTGATTCCCACCCCAGTAGTAAAAGAATCTACCCCTCTGCACGCCACATCCAATTGCATTTACCAATTCACATCGGCAGAACAGAGCGGCAGTTACACAGCAGGGTTGTTGAACACATACAAAACTGGATTGACAAGATACTACACCCAGGCGATGGGATCGTGGTAAGGCTATTACACCACAATTATAAACTTCCGGCGTCGTCTATTGCACGTCATGTCTTGGAAACCGGTCATGTAATTGATAGAGACAACGCTTTTCGCGTGTTGTTTCATACACAAAATAATCATTTGTTAAATTTTGCAGAAGCCATAATGATTCTTCTACATAGGCCAATCTTGTGCAAATAGAAAGACATGGTAGTCAGTTTAAAAGTACCATGGTAAGAAATTGATATTACTGTGCGAACATGTATATTTCAGCTTGAAAGATGTATCTAGTTATTTTACTCTATGTTGTGTGACTTCTGCAGTATGTACCTGGCGAGATACAGCGAGATATGCCAGGCAAAAAATCGTACAATCTATGGTTTGTGTCTTCGTTATTCAAATTAGGGGAATGTTTATTATACTTGTTGTCAGTTGAGATAATTATTATTATTATTGGTTTTTAATTTTAATTTTATTGTCAATTTATCTGTCGAGAGAGAGAGAGAGAGAGAGAGAGAGAGAGAGAGAGAGAGAGAGAGAGAGAGAGAGAGAGAGAGAGAGAGAGAGAGCGAGAAATTAAGCTACCTAAACGTCTATCCGTTAGTAAAGACAGCCACCTCAAGTATAAGTTATTTTATGTGTACAAGAGAAAGAGGCCGACTTCCTAGACCGGACACTCCTCCAAGATCCTCTCCTATAGTCATTGTACGGTAGCGGAAGTTGTAGGGAAGCTCTATTGATGTTGATTCTTTCTTACACGTTACTGTCAGGGGTTTCCAAATAATGGGCTAGGTGGCTGTGTCCGGCCATGAGTCTCCGTTATCGATTGCAGAATGTTTACTTATGTGCCGATCTAACCGTTTGTTTCTGTGTCTGTGTGTTTATCAATCTGTTCGTCTCTCTGTCCGTGTTCCGTCCATATATTTGTATCTTGCTTTCTGTCACGTGTTCCATTTATCTGTTTACCTGTTTGTCTGCACATCTAATCCGTCTCTCGGCCCATGCATATTTCTATCTGTCTGTGTGTCCATTTATCTTATTGTCTCTCTGTCTGTGTTCATGAAACTGCCCATTTATCTTTCTACCCATCCATCTATCCGTCTTTCTGTTTATTGATATGTCTGCCTTGCTACTCATTTATTTTTCTATCTATCTAACTGTATGTACGTCTGTTCATCGAAATGCCTGTTTCTATATCTGTCCGTTTTTCTATCTGACCGTAAATGTCCATCCTTATGTCTGTCTCTCTGTTCATGTATCTATCTTTCTGTCCATCCTTCTATTTGGCTGTTTATCCAAACGCCTGTTTATTCAACTATCTGTCTGTCTGTGCATCTATATATATATATATATATTATATATATATATATATATATATATATATATATATATATATATATATATATATATATGAGTGTGTGTATGTGTGTGTGTGTGTCTCTGTTGGCCTGTCTATGCCTTTCTGTCTGGTTTTTTATGTGTCTGTGTAACTACCAGTAAGTCTGCCTGTCTGTCCATTTGTCTGCTTGTCCTTCCTTCTGTCTGTCCATCTATCTGTTTGTTCATTTGCGTCTGTGCACCCATCTATACACCTGTGTGTGTCTATATTTATGTCTGTATGCCCATAATTTTGTCTGTCTATATTAATGTATGTATGCCCATCATTTTGTCTGTCTATATTTGTGTTCATCCACGCGTGTATATGTCTATATCTCCTTTACAAATCAACTCAACCAAGCCGCCGTCTTCGCACGGTAAGTCTACTACAGAATAATCCAGCATTCTCTACTGCCTGTCACTGCGCGCTCAGTCTCCTATCTTCTTCTACCTTAGCGAAGTTCGTAGGGATCTGACAATGCCATGAGCACGGTAAGACGAGGGTTAGACACATGGGCTCGTCGACTGCTAAGTGATGGCCTTATTACATCGCATATCATAGCAGGAAACTGGGGACATTTGTTTTTCTCTAACTTCTTCTTTATTGTGCATTTCTTGCTCAACTGAAATCTTCGTTGTCTGCCCGAACCTTTTCCCTCCTGCTTTCTGAGGATTTCTGACAATTGCCTAGGAAGTATGAATGACGAGGAAGGCAACTGGCTACCTGGTCTCACCTTGTTTTGGCCAAAATATGGCACGTCACTAACCAAATGGCAGCATTTTCTGAGGTTCTGTTTACTTTTGTATATAGTCTTATATAGCCAACATCTTCTATTTAACTAATGTTGAATTCGCTCAGTGATTGTCGGTTTGTTCCTTACTCGAATACGACTCTTTATTTTCTTGTCTTGTCTTTAATCTTGTCCGCGCATATTTCTCTCTCTCTCTCTCTCTCTCTCTCTCTCTCTCTCTCTCTCTCTCTCTCTCTCTCTCTCTCTCTCTCAATCTCTTTCCATCTCTCTATCTCTCAATCTATCTCTGTCTTTCACTATTTATCTCTGTATCTCTCTCTCTCTCTCTCTCTCTCTCTCTCTCTCTCTCTCTCTCTCTCTCTCTCTCTCTCTCTCTCTCTCTCTCTCTCTCTCTTGTCAGAAATATCATCCATCCAGTAGCTTTTCCATTGCAGAAATAGACCCTCACAACACTCTTGGAAATCTCTCTCTGTCAACTGCCAGATGCCCAGCGTATGTTGTTGTCTGTCATCTGCCAGATGTTCTGCCCCTGTTGCTGTCTGTCAACTGTCAGATGCCCAGCCTCTGTTGCTGTCTGTATAGATTATCTATCACATCTTGAATGCATCTACCACTTTATCGTAACCATCTTCTGGTCATGTTGCGTTGATTTCTATGGTATAAGGCGTGGGTCGTTCAGAAAGTAATGGCAAACTACGGAACTAACTTAGCCTAGTTAATTACAAACAGGGCCCGCAGACAGACCGATACACACATAGACAGACAGACAAACAGACATGTAAACATATAGACAAACAGACCGGTAAACATATAGACAAACAGACAAACAGACCGGTAAACATATAGACAGACAGACCGGTAAACATATAGACAAACAGACAAACAGACCGGTAAACATATAGACAGACAGACCGGTAAACATATAGACAAACAGACAAACAGACCGGTAAACATATAGACAAACAGACAAACAGACCGGTAAACATATAGACAGACAGACAAACAGACCGGTAAACATATAGACAAACAGACCGGTAAACATATAGACAAACAGACAAACAGACCGGTAAACATATAGACAGACAGACAAACAGACCGGTAAACATATAGACAGACAGACAAACAGACCGGTAAACATATAGACAGACAGACAAACACATAAATGGAACACGGGACAGAAAGCCAGATACAAGTATAGACGGAACACGGATAGAGAGACATACAGATTGATAAACACACAGACACAGAGCCAATAAATGCCGGGATTAAATACAACGCCCTGTAATGTACAGACAACTAACTTTTCAAAAACTCTTCTTTATTATTTCCTACACTTATGCGACATATGATAAACAATAATACAGCGCATAATAAGCCGCGACATTTTAATTAGTCTACAAAACGTTATCATCAACATGATCTTCAACTTTAGCAGTCGAGGATCGCGGGGAAGAATACTCGGTGTTCCAGCGATCAGTGGAGTGGATGGTACTGGATTGTGTCATTACGTGTGATTGTCCAATGTCTTTGACGTCGTCAATCAATTTTCTTCTTATTTGTTACTCCATCTTCTGTCTATTCTGTCATTTTCTGTGAATATACTTTCTAGACATTTAAATTCTTTAACTTGTTTCAGAGGTGTATTATTTATCAGTATGTTTAGTGGACCAGGAAATATGCTGACTTGAATTACTTCAGTTTTGGTTGTATTTATATTCATATTGTATCTGCTGCATGTTTAACTCAGCTTATTAATATGATTATGCCGACTGCCCCCCGTCTTTATATGTTTGAGAATATTTCTCAATCTGATGAACAACTCCTGCAAACGATTTACAAATGTTCAGATGAACACGACTTACAATTGTTCAAATGAACACTACCTACAACTGTTCGGATGAACACTACCTACAATTGTTCAGATGAACACCACCTACAATTGTTCAGATGAACGCAACCCAGACGATACCTACCCTTCTCTCTCACGTAGCTCCCACGCAGAACGTCGCTCTCATGACGTCGCTTCGACGAGCCTCTCGATCTCTGGCCAGTTTTCCCGCCTCGAAAACTCTCATGCCCAAGGTGTCTGGAATACCCTGTGTCCAACTACATGCCGGTCGACCGCTGCCACTTCTGCCAGAAACCACGCCTCCCGTCACTGTACTCTCCAAGCCACCGCACTATTTAACATGGCCACCGTATTTCAGTTTCCCAGATCTGACACTATATATGTTTTCTTCGCTGTTCAGATCTTCTAGAATTTCAGTATTTTCCTCTTCTTGGTTATCGATATTCTAAGATCTCTTCTTTAGCATGACAGCTCAAAAGCCCCAATTTTCTTCTTTAGTGGTAGCGAAACTGTCCACGACTCACGCCCATATGCCGCCACAGGAAAGATGCATGTCCTTAAACATTTTATTTTAACTTGTTTGCTGGTGTTGTGCCATGGGTTCTTAATACTGTTTATTTTTCTATCCCTGTTCTTTAAGCATATACATCTAAAGAAGAGAAACTGAACTGGCGACCATTAGCTACGTGGGAAATCATATAAATCTCCTTGTGAAGCTACACAAAAATGAAGATTGCATAGGATTTCCAATATCTCTATCAACTTTTTTTTTTGGGGGGGGGGGGGGGGGGGGGGGTTTCAAATACATGTGCGTAAATTAATCATTTTCGCTTTCGGGTCTTGTTCCCATACTATTTTTTAATCTTTCTGGGAAGATTGGCCAAACTGTTACGTTGCCAGATTTTTAAATATGGCGGCAGCATTTCGTAAGGGGAAGAATATTCTCTAGAATTTATCTTCATCAATTGAAGTGAGGAAAATTGTTCTTGAAAGCTATACTGAGCCAATAATGATGTGCGGAAGTGAATCATGGACAGTTAGCATAAAAGTTTGGAATTATGTGGAATCTGCGGAGACGTGGATTTATTGAAAAAAATGATGAAAACATCTGTGGATGGATAGAAAGAGCAAGGAAGATATCTTAGAAGAAGTTAACTGACAAAGAGAACTGGTTATTCGCATCAGAAGATAATCCTAATTTTTTGGGCATGTAATGAGAAGATGAAAGTTGGAGTATGTCGTCACACTGGGAAGGTTGGATGGGAAGAAAGGCAGGGGAGACCTATGAAAGAAGACGCTGGAAAGATTAACATCATGGCATGGAGGAACATCGGTATCAGAAATGATTGAAATCACGAGAGACAGAAGGCAGTGGACAGACATAATCACCAAAGCCACATGGCATGGACTATCAATAAAAATAAGATGTGTAAGCGACAAGCCAGCCATTTTTATTTTAACAATTAAAGCCATGGCACTGTTATAAAAACCATACTGAGGAAGAAGCCGAAGGCAGACGATTAGAGGTAGGCATCGATACAAGTGGGAATATCGGACCAGCAAGAGGTAGACATTGATACAAGTGGGAAGTTCATACCAGTAAGGAGTATACATCGATATACATGAGTAGATCAGACCAGAAGTAGACATTGATACAAGTGGGAAGTTCATACCAGTAAGGAATATACATCAGTAGATCAGACCAGAAGACATTGATACACGTGGGAAGATCGATTAGCGGTAGACATCGTTACACATGGGAAGATCAGACTAGAGAAAGACATCGATGCAAGTGGGAAGATCAGAGTAGACGTAGACAGCGTTACGAAGATAAATAATGTAACAATAGACTCCTTGTTACACCGTAAGGGGATTTAGCATAAAAATCTGGCTCCATATTTTTTTTAGAACAGTCGGCACTCGATGGGTCGAGTGCTGAAGCCGGTGTTCTTGACTTCCGAGGAAATTACCTGACGATCAAACTGGGGTACCAAGTTTCGTGGGAGGAAATACCCCGTCTCAAAACGCATTCGAATATATGACACACGGACTGGCAGGCAAACGATAGCAATAAGAGATTACAACAACATCAACTGTGTCTTCACAATGTATAAGCAAATCATGAAACAAAGCTCTGCAGGTACACTATAGCCAACCTTTCTTGTGGAGACAGCAAGGGATTGATTGCAAGACTGATTGATTGGTTGGTTTGACGGTTAGTTAGCTGATTAATTGATTAACGGATTGATAGAAGGTAGTAGTTGTCTCTGCCAGTTAGAATACTGTAATTGTGGAGTTTAAAGCACTTATCTGAAGTGGTCTAGAGTGAAACATGGGGTATGGGTGCGGGTTGGGTTGTATCAACAGCAGTTACAAGTAAACACCAACAGACGCCGACGATTTTTCGCCATTATCGAAGAGAATGACGAGAAGAAGCTCCATCAAGTACAGAAATAGTCTCGTATAAATAACAAAATGGAGTTCAACATGTCTTAATGGGTAGGAGCGCTCGCTCTTAATCTTTCGGTGTACTTATGCCGGCGTAGTGGGTTCAACGCTTCCCCATCGCCCTCGGTTGACTTCGAAACTGATTTGTCGAGATTGTGAAACTCCGTTCACTACTCCCACGCCACAGATGTCGGTTGGCAAATAGAACTGACGAGAACAGAGAGATGAACCACCAATATTCTCTACCGGATACCATGGCAGGAGTCAATAAGCAGCGAAAGCTGCCGAAATGATAATATCAGAACACAAGTCACTAACATACGACACATAACTCAGCAATGTCTGCTATTCCATAAAGCATCCCAGTGCAGTAATAGGTCTACTCTCGTCATTATTTCTACAAAGAATAAACAAAGATCACTATCATCATCAAGTGCCTTGTCAGCTGGCGTTTGCGTTCATGTCTCTCCACAGATCTCGGACTTTGGTGTTCTGGATCAACTCTGCTAATATTATTCCTCTAAGCCACCGTCTCAGTCCATCTAGCATCATTTCTTTCGATTTACCTCTGTCTCTTTTCCCACTGATCTATCCAGTTGTCACGATGTTCTCAAATGCCTCTCTTCTCATTACATGACCGACGAATGTTGTTTCCCACTTTCTTATAGTTGCATATAATGTTATAGTTTCATTTGCCTCTTCCAGGCAGTCATGTTTAGAAAAAGACAGCCAACGAGAAAATAACCGGCAACAAACAAGTAAGCTGCAGAAGACAAAATAGGAAAGAAAACAGCAGGAGAATTTTGAACCATGAAATAGAAAATTATTCACCATAAATAAGAAGTCTATACAAGCATTTTTGAACAAACAAAACTATCTTTTCCAAAAAGTGAAGTGAACAGTCAAAAGCAGGCGATTAGGAGATCGGAAACAATACATATAGTGGGCACAACCAGAGTGAGAGGCAGACAGTGCCATAAATCGTAAATGTGGACGAGACGACTGATTGATTGGTTGGTTGATCGATTCAAGGTCAGTGTTCCTTCCAAACAGAAAACTATAATTGATCATTTCACTTGTCTGGAGTGGACTGGGGGAAATGTGTGTGTGTGTGTGTGTGTGTGTGTGTGGTGTATGTGTGTGTGTGTGTGTGTGCGCGCGCGCGCGCGTGTGTGGTGTGTGTTGGTGTGTGTAACAGGGTGTCTTATGGGCTGTAAGTTAGAGTTGAACATCTTGATGAATGCTCGGAAAGTTAGAGGTTGTAATGTAGTTGAGTACTCAGTAAAGTTAGAGGTTGTAATGTAGTTGAGTACTCAGTAAAGTTACAGGTTGTAATGTAGTTGAGTACTCAGTAAAGTTAGAGGTTGTAATGTAGTTGAGTACTCAGTAAAGTTAGAATTGAACATCTAGTTCAGTGGTTCTCAACCAGTGGGGAATTCGCCCCCCCCCCCCCTTACGGGGGGAATTTGAGGGTTTCCATGGGGGAAATGAAGACATTGTCAAATTGGCTTCAGGACCACACAAAACATGATCGGGATATTAAGCGTACTCGTGACGTTAAATCCCCCCGATTATTTCAAGATCGCGTTAATACAAGAACCGATTACTTGATATTGTTTTCCCTCCATAATATACGGTTCTTTTCCTTCTACCTAGCCTCTATGATTTAGGTTGCCGTATTTTACCAGAGATTTTATTTGCGGTAACTTACGTTTTTTTTGTTATTGCTTCTCCGTTTTAATGAGGTTTAGAGTACTCATCATGTTAAATTTCCCGATTATTTCAAGATAGCATTAAAACAGAAACCGATTACCGAGATCCCTCCATTGTTTACGAATCTACACGTCTCAGCTTTTCAAATTATTATTTTTGCGGAGGTAAGGAGACTGTCTCTTTAAGACGTAAGTTGACTCGTGGATATATATATATATATATATATATATATATATATATATATATATATATATATATATATATATATATATATATATATATATATATATTGCATATCCTATTTACAGGGCATTGCAGTCAACACCAGCATTTTAGCAGCTGTTGATGATGTCTTGGCAAGTTTTATGTTCAGTGGTTTGCTATTGCTTTCTGAACGTCCGGCTCACATACTTTTCCATAAGAAACTGATGGAACGCGATCCGCTGGCGAATCTCGCGCAGCTGTGTTTCGTACCTGGGTATACGGGATTACGAACAGCGTCCTTAACTCCTTCATCAGGGAGACTGGCATATATATATATATATATATATATATATATATATATATATATATATATATATATATATATATATCATTGGCACCTTTCCGTCTTGACTGACGATAGTTTGGTACATTGTGCTTTAAAAAGGCTTAATAACTACGATCCATGGCGGTGGCGAGTGTGGCTGGTAAGGCCAATTCTTGCTGCAAATGTTTGCCCACAGTAGGTGCATGTGAAAACATGGTCATTTCCACCATTTTGCACCATCTTACGTCTCTCACGCTCTGTGTGTGCTTTATCTGCAATCATTTTCTCCTTTGTCTTTATTCCGTTTCTGATAGTTGCCCTCCATGCAACACGTTCAGCGGCGACGTGCTCCCAATGTGCATTATCAATGCCTGTATCAATCATGTCCCGCTTACACACATCTTTGTATCGTAGTAGAGGCCGACCCTGAGATCTCCTACCCGTCTGTAATTCACCAAAAAAGTATTCTACCATCATCCATCCTCCTAACGTGTCCTATCCATCTAAGTCTACGAAGACTGAGCATGGAATACACCGTCACACAACCTGATCTTTCCAATACTTCAGTATTTGTGATTTTGTCTTGCCACTTAATACCAAGTATTCTTCGCAGACACCGCATATGAAAGCTGTTTAAACGTTTCTCTTGGCGTGAGTAAGTTGTCCAGGTTTCACTGCCATAAAGAAGAGTACTAAGGACACAGGCTTGGTAGACGAGGACTTTTGTTTTGGCAGTAAGCTTCCTGTTCTCCCAGACTCTTTTTGCTAACATGTTCATTGTCGTTGCTGCCTTGCCAATCCTGATGTTGATTTCCTGATCGAGGGATAATTTGCCATTTACCTCTGATCCTAGATATGTAAAATGGTCTACTATCTCCAGTTCGGCGTCGTCAATAAAGATTGATGGTACACCATGTGCACCTTGTGACATAATCTGTGTCTTCTTTTTGTTAATTGTTAAACCAAATTCAGAACAAGCATTGGAGAATGCAGATAGTAGATGTTGTAATTCTTCCTCAGAGTGGGTCGTAATCGCAGCATCATCCGCAAAAAGCAACTCTCTGATTAGTACCCTGCTAATTTTGGTCTTGGCCTTCAATCTCTGAGCATTATAGAGGCCACCATCTGAGCGTGAGTGAATGTATATACCATCATCCTGATCACGAAATGCATATTTCAGTAGAAGTGAAAAGTATATTCCAAAGAGGGTGGGGGCTAGCACACAGCCTTGCTTAACTCCACTCTTGATTTCAAACTCTTCTGAAGTTGAGCCATCAAACTTGATTATACCCTTCATGCCTGTGTGGAACGATTCCACAATGGACAGAAGAGTTGGTGGGCAGCCAATCTTCTTTAGTGCTTTGAACAGACCCTCACGACTGACCAAATCGAATGCCTTTGTGAGGTCGATGAAGGCAATAAACAGTGGCTGATTTTGTTCCCGGCATTTTTCTTGCATCTGTCGCAATGAGAATATCATATCAATGGTAGACCGGTTCTGACGGAAGCCACACTGTGATTCGGGGTAGACTTGATCTCCCAGGACTTGAAGTCTGTGCAGGACAATTCTGGCAAATACTTTCCCAACAATACACAGAAGTGAGATACCCCTATAGTTGTTACAGTCGCTCCGATCTCCCTTGTTCTTGTACAGCGTTATGATGTTTGAATCTTTGAAATCCTGTGGGACTTGTCCTTCTCGCCAGCATAGCTCTATTAGCTGGTGGATCTGTAGAGCGAGTGTGTCTTGCCCACTCCTGATCACCTCTATTGGAATCCCATCCTTACCTGGAGCCTTGCCAGATGCAAGCTCATTTATAGCACACTTAACTTCTGTTATAGTGGGAAGTGTGTCCAGGTGGTCAAGAGTTGGCAGGGCCTCTATGGCGTTGAGGGCATCATCCGCTAGCTTGGTCTCACTTGAGTAAAGCTCTAAATAGTGCTCGACCCATCTATCCATCTGCTGTTTCTTATCAGTGATGATTTCTCCAGTCAAGGTTTTCAGCGGTGCACTTCTTTTGATCATTGGACCACAGGCTTTCTTTATCCCTTCATACATGCTTCTGATGTTTCCCTTATCACTTGCGATTTGAATGGACTCACATAACTTGATCCAATAGTCATTCGCACACTGCCTGGCAGCCTTTTGTACATCCTTCCTTGCTTGCTTCAGCTCACTCAGAGTGTTACGCGTTGGTCTTTCCTTGTTTCTTAAGAGAGCTATCTTCTTTTTATCAATCAAGGGCTGCAGTATCTGGCTGTTTGCCGCAAACCAGTCCTGCCTCTTATGATCCACAGTGCCGTAAACCCCTACCGCTGTTTTATAAATAGTTTCCTTAAGTTTACTCCATTTATCATTTACTATACAATTTTCTGATGTATCATTGAAAGCGTCTTCAAGTTGCTGTTGAAATTCAAAGCACTTTCCAGGATCGTGAGTGTTAGTAATATTAATCCTGGGGCTAGACTTGTGTTTAGCTGTGTAGATTCTCTTTGGTCTCAGTCTAACCCTTACAACAACCAAAGAATGATCTGTATCACAGTCAGCACTGTGGTAACTTCGAGTTAATGATGTATGGTTCAGATGTTGTCTCCGTGTGATAATGAAGTCCAGCTGATGCCAATGGCCGGATCTTGGATGTTTCCATGTGACCTTATGCATCTCTTTTGTTTTAAAAAAGGAGTTTGTAATACATAGGTCATTTCTAGTGCAATGCTCCAGCAGCCTTTGCCCATTATCATTCATGCGACCGATGTTGTATTTTCCAAGGCACACTGGCCATGAACTCGAGTCCTTGCCCACACGAGCATTGAAATCACCGAGCATATAAATGTAGTCGGATTTTGGAACTGCCTTGATCGCAGAGTCTAGCTGCTCATAGAACGCATCCTTCACATCATCAGAGGAAGCGAGTGTCGGTGCATATGCAGTGAGAATGGTGGCAAATCCACAGGAGGTTGCCAAGCGCAGTGATAATAATCTTTCATTACCTCCAGCTGGGATATCAATCATTCCCAGTAGCGAATTCTTCACTGCAAAGCCCACACCATGTTGCCTTTTTTCTGCCTGCCCTCTTCCCTTCCAAAAAAAGGTGTAATTGTTTTCCCTGAGTGACCATTCCTCAGCGAGGTGAGTCTCCTGCAGGCCAGCAATATCAATGTTAAGACGATCGAGTTCAGCATCAATCACAGCCGTTTTTCTCACATCGTCAATATTTGTCAAGTCAGTGGAAAATCCTGGACACATGGTTCTCACGTTCCAGGTTGCAAGCCGTAGCTTGAGGTTTCTATTCTTTTTATTAGTACCTGGTGCATTGGTTTTACAGCCTGCGATTCAGATTTTGTCCTAGCCCCAAGCACCCATTGAAGCAGGCAGGCTGTGGCGGATCAGCACCCAATTGGCTGGGGGCTGCCCAGCTTGAGGCGGGCGGTAGCTGATCAGTGACACCTGTAGGTGTCTCCCACCGTCAGAGGCAACGCGTGGCGCCCCATGTCTACGCCAACTGACAAGGACTTATAACCCGTAACAGTTGCCTCTCGCTTTGATTCCGAGACCGGTTAAGACCAGGGATGGAGTTATTGCCTCTCCATAGCACAAAGCCTGGGCTAAAATAAAGAAACCATGTGTTGCCCATGCAGCATGATCCCTCTCTCGGCCTGCCTAGTTCACTCCAGAGGAAAGTTGACACCTATAATCTGGAACAAGACAAGCTGCAGAAGCTGCCGGATCAGCAAAGCAATGCTCTAACTGTCCGCCTGTCGGAGCTTCGATCCTAGACCAGCTGCCAACCAAGGCTTAGGGCCTGGTCTGCCCTGCCATGACTTATTTTGTCTTTGGGTTGCATTTTCTCGCACCAGGATAAGGCTAGTACCCTCCCAATTGCGCTCTTCCGCCCGAAGCCGTTGGCACAATGTGGGGTGTCGGGTTTGGTAAGCGCCGCCCAACATTCGGCGCTGACAGAAAGCAGGTATACCACCGTCTCCGTGGCCTAAAGGCTTGCCAGTGGTGACCGATTTAGCAGCAGACCACATCGTGCTGGGGTTTTAGCGTATTGGTATTGGAGCCGGTCGTTCAGAAATCAATGACAAACTACTGAACGTAAAACTTGCCCAGACATCAACAACAGCAGTAAAATGCTGGTGTTAACAGCGATGTACTGCAAATAGAATATGCAATATAACTGTGTGTGTGTGTGTGTGTGTGTGTGTGTGTGTTGGGTGTGTGAACGTATATATGTGCGTGTGGGTGTGTATACACGTCTGTGGGTGTTTATGTGTGTTGATCTTGACTTTATCGTTTTATATTTATAGAATCTGAAGCCCGTGATGAGTGTCAAGAAACGAAAATATGACCTGTCTTATTTGAATTATGGATTCACAAATATCGTCATCAACGGAGAAGAACGACCTCAGTGTGTTATTTGTAGTAAAAGTTTATCAAATGATTCTATGAAACCGACACAGTTGAGGAATTATTTGTTGAATGTTCATCCTCAATACAAGGACAAGGACAAAACCTATTTTGAACGTCTTGGGAATGCTGTCAAAAGGATGAGACTGAATTTAACAGGGGTATTCCAAGAAACAAACCAAAAGGTTACTGAAGCTTCCTATCTCGTAGCACTGGAGATAGCGAAGCAGAAAAAACCACATACAATCGGAGAATCTTTGATCAAACCTTGTTGTCTCAAGATGGTGGAAATAGTGTTGGGAAATGAATCAGAGAAAAAACTTGCAGCGGTTTCACTATCAAACGACACTGTTCAAAGGAGGATCAGCGATATGGCCAATGACACCAAGGATCAAGTTGTGCAAGAGATCAAGTCTGCAGCATTTGGGCTCTATTCAATTCAAATTGATGAATCGACTGATGTGGCATCGTGTTCTCAGTTGATAGTGTTTGCAAGGTATGTGCATTCAGGATCATTTAAAGAAGAACTTCTTGTTTGTTCTCCACTTGAAACAACTACCATGGCCTCTGATATTTTGGAAAAGATTTCATCTTTCCTTGAATCAGAAAATCTTTTATGGGATAATATGTGTGGGTGCTGTACAGATGGAGCACCAGCTATGTTGGGGACCAAATCAGGATTTCAAGTTAGTGTGAAGAAACGTGCCCCAAAAGTGAAAGGCATTCATTTCATGATCCATCGTCAAGCACTGGCCTCCAAAACACTTCCAGCTCCTCTGGGTGAAGGTTTTGGATCAAACCGTTCAGATAGTGAATTTTATCAAAGGAGGAGCTCTCAACTCACGGCTTTTTAAGCAGTTATGCGTTGACATGGATGCAGGCCACCATTTGCTTCTTTTCCACACAAATGTTCAATGGCTGTCAAGAGGAAATGTAACTGCGCGAGTATATGAGCTAAGAGACGAGCTCAAATTATTTTTTGAAGTTCAGGGTAAGATGGACTTTTTTCGCCTGGCTGGATGATGAGGAATGAATCATGCGCCTTGCCTATTTAGTTGATATTTTTGAGCAGTTGAATAAACTCAATCTTCAGATGCAAGGAAGGAATACAAATATCATACAATTTGTGGATGCCTTGAGAGCTTTTATGAGCAAGCTGGAAAACTGGAAAAGAAAGGTCAATATGACAAATGTTGCAATGTTTGAGAAGCTGTCATCCGTTCTCGTTGTTGATGGTAAAGACCAAGTACTTCCACAATTTGCAAAGAATGAAATTGTGCAGCATTTGACAATGAATTTGAGCGATATTTTCCTGAACTTAGTGATGATGAGCTGGATTTGGTGCGAAACCCATTCAGTTGAAAAAGTTTCTGACGATTGTCAAGATGAATTTCTGGAGCTGAAAAATGATTCGGGGGCAAGGGATGTGTTCAGTGAGAAACCAATCACGGAATTTTGGCCTTTAATGTGCGGTTCATACCCAAAAGTGGCAGAAAAAGCAATCCGTGCATTGCTTCCATTTGCGTCAACATATCTTTGTGAGTCAGGCTTTTCAGCTCTGCTAGAAATTAAAACGAAACGACGCAACAGATTAGATGTTGAAAACGATCTCCGTTGTGCCCTTTCAAGCACTCCTCCGCGTATTTCAGAATTGCTGCGGGAAAAACAATCACAGTGTTCTCATTGATTACAATTTTCATTTAAATTACGAATCTACAATATTCAGGTTTAGTAATGAGCGTTTTGTTTGATGAAGCACAATTTTCTGGCTCCTGGTGTCGTATATTAAGCTACAATTCTTTGACGTTTTAACTGTTTGTTTATTGTAGTATGATTAATGTGGTGTTTTAATAAAATATTGCGAATGTAAAAATGCTTCTATTTAAGTTTTACATCAGCATATTCATTTGCTATTAACTGTAGAAAACTACACTATAAAATGTATCTTTACATGTGAAGGTTATGTACAACTATGGAAGAAAATAAGTATTTTCACTATTATAGGCATATTATTTTTAATGCACCCTTTGAGGTTGACAATTTTGGAAAGTTGGAGGGGGGGGGGGGGGAATGACGTTCTGAAAATATGGTGAAGGGGGGAACGGGCCAAAAAAGGTTGAGAACCACTGATCTAGTTGAATGCTCGGTAAAGTTAGAGTTGAACATGTTGTTGAATACACTATTCGGTAAAGTTAGAGGTTGTAATGTAATTGAGTGCATAGTAATGTAAGAGTTTAACATTAGTTAGATGCCTGATACAGTTATCAACGAACTGTAGTTTGCAGAAATTCTGTTCAAAGCAACATTTTAATCGAAGACAGTAATGGCTCGTTTGAACTATTTCGATAACGGTTGTGGCTTTTATTCTTTACAGCTGAGTGTTAAGGAGGAAAGGAAAGCAGAAGAGGGAAAGAAAAGGATTTTATTGAGAAGGTGGAGGGAGTTCAGGAAATACAGGTACAGAAGAATAAGGAGGAGAAGAAGAAGAAGAAGAAGAAGAAGAAGAAGAAGAAGAAGAAGAAGAAGAAGAAGAAGAAGAAGAAGAAGAAGAAGAAGAAGAAGAAGAAGAAGAAGAAGAAGAAGAAGAAGAGGTAGTGAGTACGTTATGAAAATATGTAATAATTATTTTTTAAATAATAATAATAATACACGATGATGATGATGATGATGATGATGATGATGATGATGATGATGATGATGATGATGATGATATGACAACGATAATGGCGGATTAATTTTGCCTCTCGCCATGTTGTATATTCGTGCGCAGACGCATTAAACACCCGGCAGCTGAAATGATTGATGTTGGCACGTATATCCAGAGCCCAATATTGCTATCCACACAACATTCTCACATTCCATTGTCCTGCCTCCATATTTCTCACATCAATCTTTTCATCCATTTCACGCTCTCTCTCTTCCTCTCTCGCACTTTATCTCTTGCTTACTTTCTGCTCCTCTTACATCATTATAACGTCACTTCCCTCTTGCTTTCCACCCCTTCTACAATGTATCAAACTTTTCCCCTTCAATTTGTCTTTTGTCTCTCTATTTTCTCGTTACTTTCCTTGGGCTCATACTTCTCTGTTTCCTGTCCGCTTGTTCTTTCCCTCCTTATCAAAACGTTATTCTTCGCCTCTATATTTCTCTCTGTTTCTGTCACTTTCTGTGTGTGTCTGTATCTGTTTATCTGATAGCCTCATCCCTCACCTCTGTCAGAGGAGATCTGCAAATGTCCAATCTTCGTCTCTTATCCTACTTTCTTTGCCGTTAAGCGTCACAGAGTGGAGTTAAATGTAGGTTTCTGTCTTTATCTCGTATTGTAGCTTGTGCTAATGTCATATTTGATTTCTTCAATGTCTCTTTTAATCCATCCATCCAGCTCTTCGGGGTCGCCCTCTCGCCTCGTATCCCGATATTTTCAGTATAGATATAGATCTAGCCGATGATTGATCTTGTTCCATTTAATTCTTTGATGTTCTATAAAGTCAATAACAGGTTTTTACCCTAAACTTGTTCTAAGTTTCTCATTTGTCTCTCTGTCTCTTGTTTTTTCAGGCTGTGATTCTTATGCATTTCATCTTACACGATGTGATTTTACGCCTGTGTGTTTCTAGGACTGTCCATGTTTGGACGTTGTTAACACAGCATTGGGGCGAATAAAGCGTCTATCAGCTTCATTTTTGCATGCATGTTGATATTTGGATGTTTTAGGATATGTTTTAGTTGATAGTTGGTGGTGTTTGCTTCATCATTCTCGTTTCTAATTATCTATTCAGTCGCATGTCCTCTATGAACAGACGGCCCAGGCACTCGTACCCTCTAACGAATGTCTTTTATCTCATCTCATCTCATCTTCTTCCTCTTGTACCTTGCGGTGTTGAGGTGAAGTATAAACAGCGGGAGAAGTGCCCGCTTATGGGCTTCATGTATCGATATTCCCATGAACTCTGCTATTCCCTGCGTCCATCGTTTACGTGGTCGGCCTCTTCCTCTGCTTCCATCTGGTCTGTACATCATTGCTTGTTGTGGTATACTGTTAGTTGGTAACTTAGTTGCATGGTAAAACCATTTGACTTGCTGCCTTCTAATAAAATCTAGTGCTGCTTTAACCCCCCACTTTAGTCCTGATTGCTTCATTGCTGATCTTATCTCTTCTTGATACATTGAATATTCTACACATGAATCTCATTTCTGTTGTTGTGATTTGTCTTTTCTCTTTTTCTGTCAATGTCCAGGTTTGCCATTGGTAGGTAACATAGAGTTGATAGGAAGATTATATTGTAAAGTGCTTTCTCAGTAACTATTGATACATGTTTGTTCTTCTATAATCTGCATATATTTCTAACGTCCGTCAGCCATACTTACTTCTCTCTACTGTCTGTCAGAATCTTTATATTTCATATTCCTGCCATCTTTATGTCTCCCCTCCATGACCTATAATCGTTATTATCCTTCCATTGTCTCGAATCATATCTCTCTCTCTCTCTCTCTCTCTCTCTCTCTCTCTCTCTCTCTCTCTCTCTCTCCCTCTCTCTCTCCCCCTCTCTCTCTCTGCGAACTCCCGTTAGTTAGATATCGCTTTACTGTTATCTTTTGATATATCTTCGCTACCTCTTGTTATCTTTGATATCTCTCCGCTATCTTTCGTTATCTTTTATTATCACCACTGCCTCCCGCCAATTTTAAATCCCGCTGTCTCCCACCATTTTGAAATATCTCCGCTGTCTCCCATCATTTTTATTAAAACTTCGCCGTCTCCAGCCATTTTTCAATATCTCCGCTATCTCTCGCCGTTTGTTATATACCTTCGCTATCTCCCATCAACTATTATCGCCGTAGTCTCAGTGTATATCTCAGTGTCTCTCGGCATTTTTATATATTTCCGCGATCTCCCGTCATTTTTATATATCTCTGTAATCTCTTGTAAACCATTATTTCCGCTGTCTCCAGCCTTTTTTTTAAAATATACCTTGGCTGTTTTCCGCCATTTTTATATATCTCCGCTGTCTACCGCAATTTTTATATATTTCGCTGTCTCCCGTAAATTCTATGTATCTCGCTGTCTCCTGTCAACCTTTGTTACGTCCGTGTCTCCCGTCCTCTGTTTATGTATCTCGTCGCTGTCTACTTCAAATAGAATCTTACAGCTATCTCATCTCATCTCTTGACATCTAGTTTATCTTTGTCATGTTCACATCTCTCATTCTATTTCACCAATGCCATATAGCACCTCCCCATAAACTCTGTGTGTGTGTGTGTGTGTGTGTGTGTGTGTGTGTGTGTGTGTGTGTGTGTGTTACCCCTATCAACATGTCACTCCACTATCTTGTATAAAACTGGAAATAGTGTCATTTCCGGTCTAGCCGCATTGTTATAACCATCCACGAGTATTTTATTACACACGTGTCCAGTCTACAACATGGAAACAAATGAGTAACTTGTTAGTTAGTTAGTTAGTTAGTTAGTTAGTTAGTTAGTTAGTTAGTTAGTCAGCTGGCTGGTTGGTTGGTTAGTTGTTTGGTTGGTTGAGGTGGTTGTTTGGTTGGTTAGTTAGTTGGTTGGTTGGTTGTTTGTTTGTTTGGTTGGTTGGTTGGTTGATTAGTTAGTTAGTTAGTTAGTTAGTTAGACTATTAGTTAGTTAGTCAGTCAGTCAGTCAGTCAGTTAGTTAGTTAGTTAGTTAGTTAGTTAGTTAGTTAGTTAGTTAGTTAGTTAGTTAGTTAGTTAGTTAGTTAGTCGCGGTTCCAACTTCACAGCGACGGGACGTCCCCATTTTGCTCCGTTCCTGTGTAGTGAATATCACACAAAATGCTCCTCACTGCCCAATGTGAAAAGTCTAAAAGGCAGGAGTCTCGGCAAACCAACAGCCCGCACAGGTACACTGTGCATAATGCCGCCGCCAGAACGCCAACACAAAAGTCCTCCACGAAAAATACAATTCATCGCCGAGGAATCGGCAGTCACCAGAAAGGCTTCATTGATCCGAGTTGTATCTCATATGGCTTGGTCTTTTCCGCAGGGCGACCAGACGAAAGCGCCGCACAAAGCACGAACTCCTAAACTCCCAGGAGTCTCCTGAAAAATGCACTCGTGAACCGAAAATGCTAACCAGTCAATTCAGCAACAACCGGCAGGCATCGTTCCGAACATGCAGTTCACGCTAAAAACAACCACGGACAGATTTAAAAGCAATCCATACGAAATTCACAGCTCACAGTGTCGCGCCACGCATTTACTCAATAGCAAGGCAACGGAACCATGGACTACCAATCCAACATGGGAAAATGCGAATGCAAACCGTAGCCGCAGGCGTAAACACTCCAGAGGCCTGAACGATTCCAACGCATATCCGCCATGTTGGGGACCGGAAGTCAAATGAGTAACTCACACACACACACACACACACACACACACACACACACACACACACACACACACACACACACACACACACACACACACACTGGCAACTTGCCGTCTTGACAGACGATAGTTTTTGCTTCAAAAAGGCGTAATAACTAAACATGGCTGTGGCGAATGTGACTGTTAAGGCCAATTCGCGCTGTAAATCATCGTCCACAATGGATGCATGTGAACACATGGTCATTTTCACCGTCATGCGCCATCTTGCGTCTTACACGCTCGGTGTGTGACTTATCTGCAATAATTTTCTCCTTTGTCTTTATTCCAGTTCTGATATTTGACCTCCATGCAACACGTTCAGCGGCGACTTGCTCCCAATGTGTATTATCAGTGCCTGTATCAATCATGTCCCGCTAACACACATCTTTGTATCGTAGTAGAGGCCGACCCTGAGATATCCTACCCACTTGTAATTCACCCAAAAAAGATGTCCTTTGGTATTCTACCATCATCCATCCTCCTAAGATGTCCTATCCATCTAAGTCTACGAAGACTGAGCATGGAATAAACCGTCACACAACCTGATCTTTCCAATACTTCAGTATTTGTGATTTTGTCTTGCCACTTATATATATATAATCAAGGCCCATTTTGTTATTTATCACCGTGTTCTAGTAAAGCTTACTGATTCTATTTGTTGTTGTTGTTGTTGTTGTTGTGTTTGTGTGTGTGACGCTTTCACTATTTGTATGCCCTTTATATCTTCCAACACAATACTCCTACCCCTACCGTTTTTTTTTTCTCATTATCATATTTCATCTTCCCGGTCACACCCAGCTTTTGTCTCTCTTTCTGTCATTCCCCACTGACTCCTATTTGTAGCTGGTCTGGCCATCAACATCAAAGACGAGCATGAGCAGTCACACGAACCTCTGTCACATGCTATGTCACAATCCCGTGTTTGACAGGCTCTGATTGTCATGTACGCATCAATCTTGTCACAAATCAGTCACCTCGTTCACACCTCCCTGCCGCCATATGTAAGCCGAGAATAATAACAAATGTGATGATTTATTCCGTCTGTTTGTTTGTTTATCTATTTGTCTGTCTGTCCGTCCGTCTTTCTGTCTGCACTTCCACTCAGCCACCCATCCATCCATCTACCTACCTAACCACCTACCTACCTACCTACCTACCTACCTACCTACCTACCTAACCACCTACCTACCTACCTACCTACCTACCTACCTACCTGCTTGCCTGCCTGTCTGTCTGTCTAATAATCTACCTTTCTCCCTCCCCAACTATCTATCTACCCACGCACTCAAGCAATCCACCACTTCCGTCCATCCATTCACCTACCTACCTACCTACCTGCCAGCCTACCTGCCTACCTACCATCTACCTACGTACTTACATAGTTCAAGGCCGTGCATTCTTGAGTTCCTGTTTTTATACTAAAATAATAACAATACTAATAATCATATATCCTACCAACTGGATTAGGCGATCATGTCTCTTCGTAGATTTCCGTCCGTGGTGTTCAAGACCAATTCTATTAATAACATTCCTCCATGCCACCGTCTCATTCAATCCAGTATCATTTCTCTTGGTCTGTCTCTGCATTTTTTCCACTGATCTTTCCAGGCGTCGCGTTGTTTTCCAATACCCCTCTTCTCATCACATGGCCAAAGAATGCCGTTTGTCTCTGTTTATAATTGTATATGCTGTTCTGCTTTCATTAGCTTCTCCCAGGCAACCGTTGTTATTCCAAGTTATTCGTAACATTCGTCCAAGCAACCAGATCTCCCTAATAATTATATTCATTCATTCATTCATTCATTCATTCATTCATTCATTCATTCATTCATTCATTCATTCAGTAGTAGGTCCTTTACAGAACCTCGCTTCCATAACAGTTAACAACCTCCCGGAAAATGTCTTGAGTGCTGGAAGTCCAGAGTTCAAACCCCGGTGAGGACCGGGATTTTTTCAAGTGGACTTCCAGTAACAAAATTTTCCCTGGTCTCTGGGTGTTGAGATCGGACGCCCGTGTGTATTGTTGCGCACGTAAAAAAAATCCCTTGGCAGTTGGAAATGGAAAAAGAGTAGCCTAATGGCGCTGCCTGGGCAAAATTTCGAGTTACAAATCTACCCAAAGTATTTCAGGATCCTCGCCGGTGCTACGGATGTCGTGCACCGAGCTGAGAATCTCCGGACTCAGGCTTGAGTTAGGAGTATAACGGAGCACTTATGGGTTGCACCCGTGTGCCGTGATGTTGATCCGTCGACCAAACTAAACTGTTCTTTTATAGTGTTGACATTTCCGCAGCCCTACGACAGTGTTACCACACTTCCAGAGCTAGTGGTTCATGTCGTATCTCTCTACAGCCCCATCGCACATCTGTCAATTATGATCGACAGTAGGATAAAAGGCTTTAATAAACGCCCCACATTATAATTACTCCTTGGCAGCTGCCTCGCGCATCTGCCAGACACATGCATGTGCATGTAAACGTGATGTTTTGTTTCGTGTGGGAAATGCTTGAATCCTGATTTTACAAACCTCTGAAACCAACATGAAAGCAGAAACGCAACACGACGCTTTCTAGTTCTGTATCAGATCGAGAAACAATCACTTTAATTTAAGCAGCTACAACAAAAGCGAAAACATTCTTAAAACATAGAGTTTGTAAAATGTTTCTTTAGTTGTTATTTGTAAAAGTTGTTAAATTAGATAGGCGGATTTTGTTCGCCTTGTTGTGGGTTTTAATGGAATATTTGTATCGTCAACCGTAATGACGTGACTGGGAGATGAATTATTTCATTTGAGCTAATTCCCCTGAAGGATTCCAAAATGGAAGTTCAGATAGAATTCCACATCTGTTGTTCTTAGACACGGCTGAGATTTGTGTTTAATTGTATCTTAAAGTTGTGGGATTATCTAGAATGATCTGTGATGTGTTTCCATGTTGCTGACGTTGTGTGATTATCTAGAATAATCTGTGTTTTTACACATTGCTGAAGTTATAGGATTATCTAGAATGATCTGTAATGTTTTTACATGTTGCTGAAGTTGTGTGATTATCTAGAATGATCTGTGATGTTGTTACATTTTGTTGAAGGTTCAAAAGAAATCAATCAATCAAGTGCCGTCTACACAATGAAGGTTGGCTGCAATGGATCTCTAAAACCTTCCCGTGAGATGTTATGATTGTTCAGGGATAGATTAACTTGTTTAAGAATATATTTATCCCCATACGGGTAAATGAATATATTCTTAAACAAATAAATCGGTACAACTATCTCCGAACTGTTATAACATCTGATGGGAGATGTCTTGAAGAGATTAGAACCAGAATCGCCATGGCAAAAGTAACCTTTTGCAAGATGGAAAACATATTGACCAATACAATGATGTCAACTGCAACGAGAAAAAGACTGTTAAAGTACTACATAGAATCTCTACTTTTGTATGGATGTGAAACCTGCGACTGGGCTAACAAGCTGGCATGGGATCTTCTTACTGCGCGTAGAAATACTAAGTATAAACGGACTACAAATCAGAAGACGAGATCGAAAATAGATGCAGTAAGGCAAACCAACTCATTGAACAAATGGCACCAATACTAAAGAACAAATATGTATCAATAACTACTAAGAAAGCACTTTACAATACAATCTTCCTACCAGGTCTATGTTACCAATGCCAAACCTGGACAATGGCAGAAAAAAGAGAAAAGAAAAATCGCAACAACAGAAATGAGATTCCTGAGAAGAATACACAATGTATCAAGAAGAGA
The DNA here is from genome assembly GCA_014155875.1 of Cepaea nemoralis. Classification (NCBI taxonomy): domain Eukaryota; kingdom Metazoa; phylum Mollusca; class Gastropoda; order Stylommatophora; family Helicidae; genus Cepaea; species Cepaea nemoralis. The sequence continues at coordinate 523,571 of JACEFZ010010749.1, read as the reverse complement.
TAATATCAGAAATGAAGAAATCAGGACTAAAGTGGGGGTTATAGCTGCACTAGATTTTATTAGAAGGCAGCAAGTCAAATGGTTTGGCCATGAAAGTAGGTTACCAACTAACAGTATACCACAACAAGCAATGAGGTACAGAGGGAAGCAGAGGATGAAGTCGATCACGTAAACGATGGACGCAGATGGGAATATCGATACATGAAGCCCATAAGCGGGCACTCCCCCGCTGTTTATGCTTCACCTCGACACCGCAAGGTACAAGAGGAACATGATGAGATGAGATGGGATGAGTGAAACGTTGACAATGAGCAGACATGGTGAAAAATATATAATGGCAATGGAAACGTGGTTTCTGAGGAAAATGCACAGAATACCACGGATAGACAGAAAAACCAATAAATAAGTCATATAAAGAAACAAAAGACAACCGTAAACTGGTTAGATTAATTCGACGTCAACGGTCAAAATTGTTTGGACACGTTATGAGAAACTTGGTAACAGCTGGCAATATTGAGGGGGAAATAACAAGGGGAAGGCAGTGGGGTAAATATCTTGATGGCTTAGCCCAGTGATTCTCAACCGGTGGGGAATTCCCCCTAGGTGGGGAAGTTTAGGGTTTCCAGGGAGGGGGATTAAGAATATATCAAGATCGCGTTAATACAAGAACCGATTACTTGATATTGTTTTCCCCTCTACACTTTACGGTTCTGTACTTCTCACCCTTCCGAAATTCATTTTATAAAGTAAGTAGACCTGCAAATCACGTTTTATGTAAACGTCTAGACTTTTTATAGTATGTTATTAAAGTTAGCTTCCATTTTTACGTATTCTATGTAGGGGCGGGGTGGGGCGGAATATAGGGAGGAAATGCGAAATGAGGGAATGACATTCTGAATATATGGTGAATGGGTGCATGGCCAAAAAAATTTGAGAACCACTGGCTTAGCCAAATGGCATAACCGAGACAAAATTACAGAGCTCATCCACGACTCTGGTGATCGTGCGAGATGGCAAAACATGACCGCTAACGCTTGTCGGCATGGTGCAAGATGATAATGATTGTCCCATGCTTTCACTTATTAGCCTGTATACTTATTTTTTGCTTGGACCAGGTATTGATGACTTATGTCTGGTTGTTTTAATGCTGATATACCTGTTTGAGACGGCCTCGGTGTCCTTATTCCTTCGCGTTTAAGTTTTATTTGTAATTTTATAACTACAGGTTCGTGGTCAGAGTTGATATCAGCCCCAGGGTATGTATTGACATTTTAAACATTGTTTTTAAATCTATTTCTAATCATAATGTAATCAATTTGATTTCTCATTCTATCTCCAGGGCTTTCCCACGTATACAGTTTCCTAGTGTTATGTTGGAAAAATGTGTTATAAATCTGTATCAGCCGATCTCCTCTGTCGTTTCTGGTTGCCATATCATGTTGTCATACAATCTGCTTACATCTAATTTATCCAACCTTTGCGTCCATGTCTACCATGACAATTAGGACCTCTGATGATTTTACCACTTTCAGTGTTTGTTGTAGTTCTTCAAAGTATTCTTCTAGCTGTTCATCGCTATAATCAGTTATTGGAGCATATGTCTTTTAGTTAGTTGCATATTCTTTGTAGGACGTAGCAGTCAACTTACAGCATTTGTTGGCTGTTTGTGATTCCTGTGAAAGTTTACTTTCAGTAGTTTGCCATTGCTTTCTGAACGACCAGAACTCATACCATTGTTTGGAAACCAACGCAAGACGGTCTGCTTCCGAATCGCCCGCAGCTGTGTTTCGAACGTGGTATGCGGGATTACGAATTGTATCCGTAACTCCTACGCCACAGAGCCGCGAAACAAATGTGTATGTAGACCATGTCTAAAGGTCTTGCCTTAATTCTGAGTAGCATCATTCTATCTTTAAGGTCCCAGAATCCACTCATATTTTTCTCCAAATTTCTTTTCACTAAAATTCCTGCTCCTCGCTCGTGGCGATCTCCTTCCGAGTTAATGAAAAATTACTTGCTTGCTTTCTCTTGAGACGAATGTTGTAATTGGGGCCTTTATAGTGTATCTAATACTTCTTCTTTCGAAATTATAGATGCGTATAACTGCTCCCTTGAAAGAGTTGAGTTGCTACAATTGTGTTCGTTTCATCCTTGCGGTTTTACATGTCTGGACAGAGTCTCACACTTGTTAAGGCTTGGCGTAATTGTGTATTCGTCCCGTCATATGGTGTTGTTTCCTTCAGGGAGCTTTATCAGTCGCCATCCTTCCTCCAGCTATGACTTGTGTTTTAGTGTCTTCTCGGTCTTCTTTGGTATCTTGTGTTGGGGCCGGCTCGACGGTTAGATCTTGGTGTGTAGTGACGTGTGGAGTGAAACTGCCTCATAACCTCCCTACACACTCGGTCTTGGTCTGGGTAGCCTTCTTCATCCTGTTCTATTTCTTCTTCTGTGACTGTGGCTTATTCTTCTGTCTGGGTCTTTGCATATTCTGGTTCGGATGTTTCTTCCTGTGACTTGAGCAGTTCTGTTTGTTCTCTTTCTTCTTGGATCTGTTTAAGCGTTTCAGTCTTTTCTCTTTCTTCTTGAATTTTTGATAGAGTTTCTTCTGTCTCGGTTTTTATAGCAGCCATTCGAGCGACATCCTGCTCAATCTTCTGCTGGACTTGCTTCAGTTCGTCAGGATGCGCTGAAGGCTGTTGTCTGTGTCTCTTGCGTCATTGTCTTTTTCTTCTTCCATGCTGTTGAACTTTGATCTCAGGTCCTTCAGTTGACCTTCCAGTTGCGCTTTGTCGCTTTTGTGAGTCGATTGGTAGCCTCGTACTGTCTCCTAGCTCTTTATAGGGCAGGTTAGTCTTGATGGCGATCTTCGTTGCTTCCTTGCTGTCTTGGTGGCAGGGGCAGCCGAGGTACCTGGCGCCATGGTTGCCGAGGCAGTTGGCGCACTTTCTGTTAGTGTTAGGCCTCCTGAAGTCCGTGTCGATCTTTGCATGCTGGCACTGACTGTATGGATGGGGTCCAGAGCAGTATCTACATACCTCCACCTCACTCTTGCAGGTGGCACGGGTGTGCCAAAATTTCTGGCACTTAGAGCACTGCAGCACTCTCGGTATGTAGTGCTCTGGAACTTGGTCTCTCTTGTCCCATCTAATGAATTGAGGGATCACTCGGTCCTCCGATGTTACGATGACGACTGTGGAGGGGATGTTATTCTTGCCGATGATCCTCTCAGCACTGGTGATCTTGAGTTTCCTGTTCTCTCTCGTCAGCATCTCCCTGATCTGGTCGTTGGTGAGATGGGTCTTGACTCGTTTGATGACCCATCGTTTCATCATGCGGTGTCGGGTGGCTTCTACTGTGATGCCGTGGGGTAGCTTGATGTCGGCTTTCTCGTTTTGTGACATCTTCTGCATTAGTGCGGTGGTCTTGGAGTTCTTGTTGATGAGACGATTATTCCATCAGGTGTCTTGCGCAGCTGGATGAAGCTGTGACTTCCCAGCTCGTTCTTCAACAGACTATCTTCTCTGTTGGTAACGCCGACAGCCTGGCCTCCCCCACGCTTATTTGTTTCAGCATGATTTTGCCGGTGAAGTCCTCTGTTGTGATTTCCTCCGATGTGGAGGTCTAGGGTGAGCTGCTTGGCTGCTTCTCATGTGTTTTTATGGACTTCTCCGCTGCTGCTGGCTTCAGTTGTAATCGATGTAATCTTTGGTGCCAGAACAGCGACAGGTGCGGCTTCATCTGGTGTAGAAGTGGTACCTGCATTTAATGTTGCTTGAGATTCTGGCGTTGTGCTGCAGCTCGCAGGCAGGTTCTCTTCTTGCATCTTCTTGATAGTCTTGGCGGCTTCCACGCTGCTCATTTTGAATGTCCGGTGTCTTCTGAAGTTATTCTTGCCTCGTGCCATTTTCTCCCATGTGTCAGGCTTCAGATTAGGTGACTTGTTCTCGATAGCGCGCCGAGTCGTGGATGATGAATATATTATAATCGTGTCTCCTTATGGAATTAGCATCTAGAATATCGAAATTCGTTTTTTTTTTTTTTCGTTTCCGTAATTAGGTTATCGAAGTTTCCTACTTGATATAAGGTTCCATGTATCACTTTTCAAACCTCACCTTCAACTTTTCAGAAATTTTAGAGCGTTTGTCATTATTCGCTGCTTTATTCACTATAGGAGATGTCTCTTCCTTGAGTAAATTTACTTCAGGCATCCCCTCCAGGGAGCCAAGAGTTACCCATATAGTTGTTTTCCTTTCTTTGTATTTCCATTGCTGTCTTTACGATGTCTAGTAAATGTAAAGGAAAGCTTGGCATACGACACAACACCCTACAGTCTGAGAATGGAGATGGAGGCGGTTACTGCAGTTTTCCGCTGGTTGGAGAATAAACTGTATACGTAAGTTGTGATTGTGGCTGATTCACAAAGTATGCTGGCAAAGGTGAAGACTGGCATCCTTCTTGCAAAATGGCTTGCATCGATTCAGAGGTCGCGGTTTGTGAGCATTCGCTGAATCTTTTCTCCAGGACACTCTGGTGTGGCTAGAAATGAACAGACAGACAGACTGGTTGGTGCTGCATCATTGAGGGGTGATTTGATGCATGATAAGGCAGATGTGGTGAAGGCCCTCTGGGAGAATGTGATTAATGCACAAGAACAGATGTACTTTTAAGGTCTAGAGAGAATGCAGCAGCAAGGGGTGGTCAGAGGATCTGGTCGACAGTCGTCACTCAGAGGTAAAGCAAGACGGACATATAATCAGATTGTAACGGGCACAATTATTATTGGAACTCTTCGCTGGCTGTTGAAGATGAGCACTGAGGCGTATGGGAATGCCTCGAGTGAAGTGATGTCGATTCTTGACTCTCTTACAAATTTGAACACACACACATACACACGCACACACACACACAAACACACACACATACACTCAGTGAAAGAATACGTAATTATACAAGAAAGACACACCGAATGATAGAAGAGAAGGGATTACAAATGAAACACACAATAAACACACACACACACATACACTCAGTGAAAGAACACGTAATTATACAAGAAAGACACACCGAATGATAGAAGAGAAGGGATTACAAATGAAACACACAATAAACACACACACACACATACACTCAGTGAAAGAACACGTAATTATACAAGAAAGACACACCGAATGATAGAAGAGAAGGGATTACAAATGAAACACACAATAAACACACACACACACATACACTCAGTGAAAGAACACGTAATTATACAAGAAAGACACACCGAATGATAGAAGAGAAGGGATTACAAATGAAACACACAATAAAAAAAACAAAACACACACACACACATCACAACGATAGAAGAGGAAAAAATTATGAATGAAACACAATATAAATTGATAGAGGAGAACAGATTATGAATGAAACGCAGATACACCCAAAGGCAAAGAGAACATATTGTGAATGAATAACACATACATACTCAATGACAGAAAAGGAGGAAATATGAATGAAACACCCACATCCAATGAAAGAGGGCGAAAGATTATCAGTGAAACAGAGATACACTTACACATAAGAATGGTAACATGGATTTATGAATGAAATATTGTAGGCGCCTTACCTTGAACAGATCACGCGGCACAGGGAGCTACCATTATTCTCCAATGCAAGATTTGGAACACCGCCCAGTTGGGCGCCCCAGGGACGAGGGAGGCATTGGCACATCACGAAGATCGACAGAAAGGTGATGAGGAAAGCTTGACCTGACGACATCTTGTAGATCTGTGACAGAATGACAAAGAAATGTGCAATTGTTTCGTACTGAACTGAAATGTCAATACTTCTGTACTTTTTTTGCTACACCTTACAATGAGTTGACTTATTGTAATGAAAGGCGTGTTAACTAATTTATTTTTTTAAAAAACATTTTACTAGCCGTTTCCTTCAATTAACAAAAGACTTCCTGACTTTTTATTACATCTTACTAAGAGTTGGGCTCGGTGGCGATGAGTTTCGGACGTAGTTAATAATGCCGCATATCACGTTCGAAACACAGCTTTCGGTGATTTGGCAGCAGACCGCCTTGCGTTGGTTTCTTATGAAATGGTATGAGTGTCGGTCATTCAGTAAGCAATGGCAAACTACTGAACGTAAACTTGCAAAATAATCACGAATAACCAAAAATCCTGGGGTTGACTGCTACGTTGTGTAAAGAATATGCAACAAAATAACTTATAGTTGACTTGCGTTTTGTTAAATCTTACAATGTGTTGCCTTATTGTAATGAAAGACTTCTTGCGCTCATTCGTAAACTTCCTGTGCTGATGGCAAGGGGCTCTCACACTACACCGGTCATTTGGATTAACATGTTGACTTCTCGTCGTTGACTTGGGGACGTAAATTACGAGTGCCTCAGAAGTTGGAGTCGGTTCGCCTGAAGGCGAGAGACACTGGTAATGGGGAAAGCTAGACCACGCGCACAAATCAGTCCAGTGTTGACAACGCTTGAGTTCAAAGCGAGTGAACGAGAAAATAAAATATATATTTACTTTTCATTACATCTTACTAGTAGTTGACTTGTAATGGGAGATTTCTTTACTTCTCATTACAACTTACTTGGAATTGACTTATGCAATGAAAGATTTCTTTACTTTTCATTGCAACTTAGTAGGAGATGACCTATTGTAATATCTTACTTTTCTTCATTCTCTCATACTCGTTCGTCTTTCTATGGGATTGCGTCAGACGTAGTTATGCACCTTAAAGGAGGAAGTGTCGGACTTCAGCATGCATTTGTGTCAGCACCTCCAGTCGTTGACTGAGGATTCTCAAACAACAATCTCTAAAACACATCACACGGTTTTGGGGTCGCTGTTGAAGTGATTGCATTAGCACAAGAGTAGACATACAGCACATGTAGTTGACAGACAGCACAAGTAGTAGATATACAGCACAAGTAGTTGACAGACAGCATAAGTAGTTGACATACAAGTGGTTGACATACAGCACAAGTAGTTGATAGACAGCATAAGTAGTTGACATACAGTACAAGTAGATGATAGTTAGTACAAGTAGATGATAGTTAGTACAAGTAGTTGACAGACAATGCAAGTAGTTGACAGACAGTACAAGTAGTTGACAGACAGCACAAGTAGTTGACAGACAGTACAAGTAGTTGACAGACAGCACAAGTAGTTGACAGACAGCACAGGTAGTTGACAGACAGTACAAGTAGTTGACAGACAGCACAAGTAGTTGAAAAACAGCACAGGTAGGTGATAGACAGAACAAGTAGTTGACAGACCGTCACTACGTTTCAAGTCACAAGGACAAGTCACTTTCGTCTTGTTGTCTGGTGATTAATTGATCTTAAGTTATTCCCAGACGGTTCTCACATTTTAGCTGGTGGGACACATAGCGCATTTCTTGTATCAATACTATCGAATTAGCATAAGCCTTGACAAACGACTTTTAAATTTCACTTCCTTGGACACAGCTCTCAAGACTCGTCTTCTAAACGACAGCGAAATCTGGAGTTAATTTTGGAGGTTCTTAAATTACTGTCCATTGGACACAGCTTTATTCCATGTGCTGAAACATAACATTAGCAGATGGTATGGGTAGACAACTCTCAAATTACAGCCTCCATGACAAGGCAGTTATGGCCGTCAGCATCACAACAAATAAGCTGGTGTCAGTTTTGGGAGCTCTGAGATTATTGTCCGTGGACATTAACTTGTCCCCATGAGCTTATACAGATGCATTAGCAGATGGCACGGGCAGACAGCTCTTAAGCTGCAGCTCCCGGGACAAGACACTTAAAGCTCGTCTGCAAGTCACTCCCGTGTCAATTTTCGAGGTTCTAAAATTGTGTCATTGTGACACCGCCCATATTTTATGCTCTGAAACGGTAGACTTGGAATATGGTTAAGTACCCAGTTCTCAATTACAGCTCCTAGAATAAGACAGTTCACGTCATCCAACGACAGTAATATTTATAAGTACATTTGATAGGTTTTCAAATTACAACCTCCATGACACCGCACAGCTTGAGAGTATGCTTGCTTGCTTGCGTTCGCTGGCTGTGAACTCCAGCGTGAAGTCCTGTATGTCGGATGAAGACATCCTGTTGTCCAACATCAGTGTGATGTCATACCGGATTGAGGTTTGCGTGAGTATCCGTTGTCCCATGTCTGGCTTATTGGTGTGCAGACTGGTGGATCTTCGCCGTGCAGGCAGATACTCTCCGAACTTCGGAAGAATCAGCGATCCTACTACTTAACCAGGACGCACAACTAGGACATGTTAGTAGGTCTTGGCCAGTATAAACCTGGCCCTGGTGCCTTGGAAACACCTCTGCGTCCCGCTTGAGACTATAAGATGTATAATCCGAATTATGTACTTGGCCTACTTACTTGCTCTGCAAGGTCCTACAATTCCCGCTTATATTCTGAGTAATAACACCGTGACATCTGCACATCTGAAGTTCTTTATAAACTGTCCATTGATATTAAGTCCAGGCATTTATTTAAAACGCTCGCAAGTAAATTAAATGACCCCTTTTTACGCCTTCACACGTATTGGGTATATGGTGGTTGGCTTCTATATATATATATATATATATATATATATATATATATATATATATATATATATATATATATATATATATATATATATATATATGTCGTGAAATACTGAGAGTTAATGATTCCCAGATAGACGACGGTATACACCGACTAACCAGGTAGAAGAAGGGTTAACCAACGAAGCAGTAAGGGTAACAACAAACAACGGAGTGACCAGGCGCAGAGGTTTATAGGTCAAGACAGAAGGGGCCGCTTACAGCACAGGTAACCTGTCGCGTGGAAAAAGGGGTTTGCGACAAAGGCAGACAGCATTATTGGACAGCATCTTGCGGTCTGGATGTATTAATAACGGAAAAGTTTCAGATCCGTAATTTTCCACTAATGATGATAATGAAGTAGGGACTGGAGGTGTCAAGCAAGGTCAAGGACTATGCGGCAGACATGACCTATAAAGAGTGGCAACTCTTTGTGTAAGTTTAGTGTGTGTTCCAAACTGGACTGAAGGAGATATGTTCTTGAGTGGGAATAGAAATACACGTCCCTAATGATGGAAAGAGGGGATAGTAGTGTGTTATTCGCTAAGTGTTTTTCGATTCCAGGAACATAGATGCCTAAATAAGGTATAAATATATTAGATATAGTTTTAGCATAGGAATATAGATGTGAATGAATAGCATTTACCATTGCTTTCTATTAGTGGATAGTTTAGACTTTGGTGAATTCATATGTCTTATGCGGGTGTTCACTTCGGAAGCCTTGTCATTATGGCTGGAGAAGGACACTTGCATAAGTAGTAGTAAGGGGCAGACGCTTATCACTGGATTTGTAATACTTCTCCACAGGTCCACTCTCCTAGTGAAAGCAGAGAAGAGATGAAGAGTACTACACTTGAACAAATAAAGTACTTACTTAGAACCAAACAGAACATGGACAGGTTTTTAAGATGAAGAAATAATAAAGTTAAATCAAATACAGAACACTGTATGCTCAAACGAATATACCACTAAAACCCTTAAAAGGAAAAGATGTTAACCTGGGGCAAGCAGGGATACTTACAACTACAAACGTATGGTAGGCATAAGGAAGAAAGAATAGACAAGTAAAACAGTGTTAGTAAATAACAGACTATAAGAAGAACTGTGACGCTGTGGTGGTTTTTCGATGTTAGATACTTACCGTCATGAAACAGATTCAGGAGCATTCATAAACTTACGGGACTTTTATTACGGTACCTTGACTCAGTGGTGAACAGTTTTTTGTTTCATTCAATAACGGATTTACCATTAGATGCAAGCATACGGATCATCCGGGTGAGCTCTGTCCTGTTTGATGTGCTGTCCTGTGATCTTGAAGAATGAAAGGGCGAGAAGCAACAACGCTGATAGACATTCAGAGTTCATATCTGGCAACCACACTAGAAGAACATACCAACTACATAGACAATACCCATACATACACCAGACATAGTTTTTATTAATAAATCTTTTATTTATTGTTGAAAGGAACTGTTGTCTGAGTATGTGTTGAGAGAATAATAGAGAGAGTGAAAGAAATAGATATATGGAAGGGAAGACAGAAGAGAGGAGTGTAGACCAAAGTCAGTCAATAATCCCAACAGATAATAAGTTTATAGATGTGCTTGTTGATTCCAACCTCCTCTCGGGAAATAACAGGACATAATTGGTGGAGCGAGCGAGATACGTACATACAGAATACCCATATGACCTGAAAGCATAACAGGGCATATGCATAGAGGGGTACCTGCATATTGGCACAAGCATAGCGGAGTACCTGCATGTTGGGACATACTGATTGGAATAAAAAAGAAGTATATATTGATGACTTTTAATGGAAGGACGTCCATTGGATATATGGTGCCATTACATTTATGGTAGAAACATTTCATTAATGCTGGTGACTTTACAGTGAGAAAGTTCCAGACAGAGTGAATGTGGATAGGTGGTAAGACACATTACATACCTAGTCACACGGTCACACGTCTACATAAGTCTTTATCCTATATCTCTACTTGTGAATGAGAGAGTGGTTGTGATGTACTGTGTGGTGATGTAGATTAATAATATTAGATAGACATAGATAAATGATATAGGTTCTAGGTAGAATATAAGTTTATAGTGAGTACTCTTTACTGCCTTGAGGTGTCTTTACTCAACGTGCTGACTTACCTGCTTTAACTATGGCCACTCCCAAACTAACTACCGCCGAACTGAGGGCAAACGGAGAGGAAATTGGGTTGGCTGGTTCAGACTTAACTGATTACATACAGGAAAGAGAGCGAGAGATTCGTCAAGCAGAAAGGGAAGATCGTAAGGCCCAGTTGGAAGCAGAAGAAGCCCACAAGATTAAGGGAACATGAATACCGCATGCGAGAACTGGAGCTCAAGACACAAACTAAGGGTGAAATAGATGCAGCAGAAGGAAGTTCATCTTCACCTGGGGCAACCCACATGATTGGACAGGGTTACCATGCCATGAAGTTTCCCTTGGCGGTCTTTGATGAAAGTAAAGAGAAGATATACCAGTTTTTGGATCGGTTCGAGGCTATGGCAGTCGCTATGGGACTGGATAGAACCAGATGGGCTCTTAAAGTATCCCAGTCTTTACGTGGTTCGGGCTACGAGGTCTACACACGCCTACCACCAGGACAGGAAAATCAGTATGAGGAATTGAAAGCCGCTTTGATGAAACATTATGAAGTCACAGCACAAACGTATAGGAAGAAGTTTAGATCGTCTAGACGAGAGCCGGGAGAACTATTCGCCGCCTACAGTCTAAGGCTGAAATCCTATCTCCAGAAATGGATGGACTTGGCAGAATTCAAGAGGGATTATGAGAGTCTCGAAGAGATGATGGTGGTCGACCAGATGCGAAAGCAAATGTCGAAACCTCTCAGAACCTTCTTGGGAGAACAAGGGGCGGAACGGATTGATGTTGTGACTAAACTGGCGGAAAGGTTCGTGGAAGTACATGGTGAAACTGAGGAACTAAGTACACAAACCAAAGGTCAGGAGAAACCAGAGAAAAAGAAACCTAAAAACTGGGAAGGAGAAAAAGTGGAACCTTATATAAAGCACACAGAGGAGAGTTCAGAGAAGGTGAAGGTAGGAAACCAGAGCACCTCGAATTCTCAAGCGAAACGACAGTGGTCTGAGAAGTGGTGTTCATTTTGCAAGGCGGCCTCTCACAACACCAAAGACTGCAGATCGAAACCTAAAAGTTCTTACTTCGCAGCATGCAAAGTGATTCCTACATCGGTGATCACAGACAAGGCTGAGGTCGGCGAAGGAGAAAGGAACAAAAAGGACACACGGAAACCTAGGAAGGGAACAGGGTGCACACACTGCCAGTCGATAACACATAATACTGTGGACTGCAGATGCAAGGCCAAACACGCCAATTGCATAACCAACCTCGAGGAATCAAAAGAGGAAGGCAAGGAAACGGTCAAGGAGATGAAAGACACTCAGGACCAAGAGAGACCACCTGTGGTTGAACTGATTGAAGTAAATGGCCAACAGGTTGCTTGTCTCTACGATACCGGTTTGGATGGGGAAGCGGTGGTGGACGCCAGCTTGGTAAGCCCAGACCAACTTACAGGGGAGACCATAGAAATACAGCCGGCAATGAGGAGTGCTGTTACCATGACGCTGCCAATCGCCAAGGTGGAGATTAAATCCAGGTACGTCACGGGCATTATTCCAGCTGCTGTATTATCTGACTCCTTATTTCCCATGATCATTGGCACGAAATATGTCTTTTTGGGAATGCCCAAACAGCCAGCCCACAAGGGAACAGTAGTCAGTGGATCTCAAGGGAAGGAAAAAGAGGCAGAGACACTATGCGACAACTCAGGGATAGGAGAATTGCATACTGCCCAGAGGAAGGATACTACGTTGCATCCTTGCTACAGGAAGCTGCAAAGAAGTGCTGAGCCACCAGGACGGGGACAGTACTTTCTGAAGAATCAACTACTCTATCGGAGAGCTGGGAGGGGAGATAACCTGCACGAGCAGTGGGTGGTTCCAGAGACCCACCGTCCTCACATTCTTCAGAGTGGACACATCATAGGAGAGAATCGACATATGGGTGTCAGAGAGACCTTGCAGCAAATTTCCGGCCATTATTGCTGGCCAGGAATGACCGGAGATGTACGCCGGTGGTTGAAGTCTTGTTCGGAGTGTCAGAGAGCACCACCCAACAAGCGAATTAAGAGGAAACTAGCTCTTAAAGTGGAAGACAAAGTGGAAGTGTGGAGTCCAGCAGAGACCAATATACTCCAAGTAGGATGGAAAGGACCTTATCCTGTGGAAAAGGTGGTGTCCAAGAACATCTACAAAATACGGATCGGGGAAGAGAAGAAAAATCTCCCTAGACATCTCATTAGGAAATATGAAGAGAGATCCGGGAGCAAAGCTTCGCACTTTATGGTGATGGCAGCCATTGGGACAAAGGTTACCAGTCCAGACGAAGACCAGAGATCGCCAGTACAACATAGGAGGGCCTATGGGACAGTACGTGATAGGTCAGATTTACCCAACGACAGGAGGAGGGAAATCACAAGTCAGGGAAAGGACAAGAGTGAAAGTTTCACCGGTAATCAAGTTCAGAAGGGGTCGGCAACGTCGGGAAAAGCGAGAATTACCCAGGACTCCAACCGAAGATGGGCTGACCAGACACAATATCGCCCAAGATGGTCCTGGAAGCAAAAGTCCAGGAGATTTGGGAAAGACGACTCGGTCCATCGAGGACGAGGTGGAACATCCCCAGAGGCAAAGCCGGGGGAAACCAAGAGGACATGGAAGCAGTGTTACAATCAGGATGGGACAATCCGTCTGTATTGTGAGCCGTCGCTGACGCAAGTCGAAAGTAGGTCGACCGGACGTACAGGAGCGAGGAGCCAACACTAGTTTCAGTCGTGAGTAGTATAGTAGGGTGTCAATTAGAGCGCCTACTGGATAAGAGATGAGCCATGTGAGGATCCAATCATATCATCAACACGTGATGTTAATAGCTACTTCGCAGAAGCTCAACGCACGGTGGATGTGATGGAAGTTGTTGCTGCAACTGGACTTCACAGTGGAATACTATGGTAAGGAGAATGTAGGAAGCAGATTTCTTATCCAGACATCCAGCTCCGGAGGAAGAAGACTAGGGTTGTAGGATCATGGGAATCAAACCTACAGTGAGAAAGATTCGACGCGGTCTAATCTCTTAAGAGGGGGCCTATGTCGTGAAATACTGAGAGTTAATGATTCCCAGATAGACGACTGTATACACCGACTAACCAGGTAGAAGAAGGGTTAACCAACGAAGCAGTAAGGGTAACAACAACAACGGAGTGACCAGGCGCAGAGGTTTATAGGTCAAGACAGAAGGGGCCGCTTACAGCACAGGTAACCTGTCGCGTGGAAAAAGGGGTTTGCGACAAAGGCAGACAGCATTATTGGACAGCATCTTGCGGTCTGGATGTATTAATAACGGAAAAGTTTCAGATCCGTAATTTTCCACTAACGGGGATAATGAAGTAGGGACTGGAGGTGTCAAGCAAGGTCAAGGACTATGCGGCAAAAATGACCTATAAAGAGTGTCAACTCTTTGTGTAAGTTTAGTGTGTGTTCCAAACTGAACTGAAGGAGATATGTTCTTGAGTGGGAATAGAAATACACGTCCCTAATGATGGAAAGAGGGGATAGTAGTGTGTTATTCGCTAAGTGTTTTTCGATTCCAGGAACATAGATGCCTAAATAAGGTATAAATATATTAGATATAGTTTTAGCATAGGAATATAGATGTGAATGAATAGCATTTACCATTGCTTTCTATTAGTGGATAGTTTAGACTTTGGTGAATTCATATGTCTTATGCGGGTGTTCACTTCGGAAGCCTTGTCATTATGGCTGGAGAAGGACACTTGCATAAGTAGTAGTAAGGGGCAGGACGCTTATCACTGGATTTGTATACTTCTCCACAGGTTCCAATCTCCTAGTGAAAGCAGAGAAGAGATGAAGAGTACTACACTTGAACAAATAAAGTACTTACTTAGAACCAAACAGAACATGGACAGGTTTTTAAGATGAAGAAATAATAAAGTTAAATCAAATACAGAACACTGTATGCTCAAACGAATATACCACTAAAACCCTTAAAAGGAAAAGATGTTAACCTGGGGCAAGCAGGGATACTTACAACTACAAACGTATGTATGCATAAGGACGAAAGAATAGACAAGTAAAACAGTGTTAGTAATAAAAGACTATAAGAAGAACTGTGACGATGTGGTGGTTTTTCGATGTTAGGATACTTACCGTCATGAAACAGATTCAGGAGCATTCATAAACTTACGGGACTTTTATTACGGTACCTTGACTCAGTGGTGAACAGTTTTTGTTTCATTCAATAACGGATTTACCATCAGATGCAAGCATACGGATCATCCAGGGTGAGCTCTGTCCTGTTTGATGTGCTGTCCTGTGATCTTGAAGAATGAAAGGGCGAGAAGCAACAACGCTGATAGACATTCAGAGTTCATATCTGGCAACCACACTAGAAGAACATACCAACTACATAGACAATACCCATACATACACCAGACATAGTTTTTATTAATAAATCTTTTATTTATTGTTGAAAGGAACTGTTGTCTGAGTATGTGTTGAGAGAATAATAGAGAGAGTGAAAGAAATAGATATATGGAAGGGAAGACAGAAGAGAGGAGTGTAGACCAAAGTCAGTCAATAATCCCAACAGATAATAAGTTTATAGATGTGCTTGTTGATTCCAACCTCCTCTCGGGAAATAACAGGACAATATATATATATATATATATATATATATATATATATATATATATATATATATATATATATATATATATATATATATATATATATATATCTTATATATAAAAGGCAATCTCCGTCTGTATTGTATGTATGTATGTATGTATGTATGTCCTTTATTTGTTCGCGAACGGCCCATCCGATTGAGATGAAATTTTCTACACGCCTTCCTTTCATTCCAGCGCTGCCAACTGTGATATTTTGTTAGTGTGAAATCGCCTGCTTACTCAGTATTATTTCATTTTTCATTTTTCATTATAATTTCATATATCTCAGGGGACCTAACTCTGTAAAAGTTATTTCAAGGGGCATAACTTTTCTGTATAACTTATAGTCATATTGTGGCATCGTTTTCAAAGATTTATAAACTCTTTGTCCATAGTTATGTACCGGCATATGAGTTATAATAAATAATGATACAATCTGTAAGGCATTTTCAAAGTTTTCATAAAAATAATGCACAATGCATAACATTGTAACTCATCTTTTTTTGCTTAAGAAGTTACTGTAGTCATGCAGGTGATTAGAAAGAGTTTTCATTAAAAATAATGGATGGTGTGTGGAAGGACATTCTTTTAAGTTACTTTTTTTGTTGTATGAATTTAATGAGAACTTATATGACTACTTATATGAATTAAATGAGATGCTCCCCACCAGGGACTGGGCGAAGCCGGACAGGGTCAGGCAGACAGATAGACAGACAGACAGACAGATAGACAGTCGGGAACAGGAACTTATATGACTACTTATATAAATTAAATGAGATGCTTCACACCAGGAGCTGGGCGATGCCGGGCCGGGTCAGACAGACAGACAGACAGACAGACAGACAGACAGATAGTCGGTAACGGGAACGGGAACTTATATGACTACTTATATGAATTAAATGAGATGCTCCCCACCAGGGACTGGGCGAAGCCGGGCAGGGTCAGGCAGACAGATAGACAGACAGATAGACAGACAGATAGACAGTCGGGAACGGGAACTTATATGACTACTTATATGAATTAAATGAGATGCTCCACACCAGGAGCTGGGCAATGCCGGGCCGGGTCAGACAGACAGGCAGACAGACAGACAGACAGACAGACAGACAGACAGTCGGTAACGGGAACGAGAACTTATATGACTACTTATATGAATTAAATGAGATGCTCCCCACCAGGGTCTGGGCGAAGCCGGGCAGGGTCAGCTAGTCTTATATATAAATTAGGATCTCCGTCTGTCTGTCTGTCTGTATGGATGTATGTCCTTTATACGTTCGCGAACGGCCCATCCGATTGAGATGAAATTTTCTACACGCCTTCCTTTCATTCGAGCGCTGCCAACTGTCGTATTTTTTTTTCTTCTTCCTCCTCCTCCCTCCTCCCATTCCCAAAATACGTACGTAAATATATGATGATGATGATGAAAGAATCCCCGAACCAAAACGCTAGGGAAAGGGAAGAAAATGACGTGACTACACAGAATCGTCACACGGCAATCATCATCATCATCAAGTGCCGTGCCGGCTGGCGTAGGCGTTCAACTCTGCTGCTGATATATATGCCTCCATGCCACGGCAATATCAATAACAATTCATCTTTTATGTGTAAGGAAGTTATCTACAGTCGTGTAGAAGGGAAGAACAATCAATGGAAGGACCGAAATCACAGAACCTAGACGAGTATGAATTCGGAATGGCGAACTCCCTCCTCCTCTCTTCTCCTCCTGCCTCTACCTCCTCCCCTCCTCCTCCTCTACCTCCTCCCTCCACCCTCCTCCTCTTCCTCCTCCCTCTACCTCCTCCCCCTCCTCCCTCTCCCTACTCCTTCTCCCTCTTCCTTCTCCCTCTTCATCTCCCCTCCTCCTCCATCCTCCTCCCTTCTACTCCCTCCGCCTCCTCCCTCCTCCTCCCTCTACCTCCTCCCTCCTCCTCCCTCTACCTCCTCCACCTCCTCCTCTCCTCCTCCTCCCTCCTCCCTTCTCCCTCCTCCTCCCTCTCCTCCTCCCTTCTCCTCATCCCTCCTACTCCCTTCTCCTCCTCCCTCCTCCTCCTCCTCTCTCCTCCTCCCTCCTCCCTTTCCTCCCTCTACCTCCTCCTCCCTCTACCTCCTCCTTCTCCTCCCTCCTCCTCCTTCCTCCACATCCCTCTTCCTCCTCCTCCCTCCTCATCATTCCTCCTCCTCCTCCTCCTCCCCTCCTCCTTCTCCCTCCTCCTTCTACCTCTTCCTCCCTCCTTCTCCCTCCACCTCCTCCCTCCTCCTCCCTCTCCCTCCTCCTCCTCCCCCACCTGCGTTCTCCTCCTCCCTCCTCCTCCTTCTCCCTCCTCCTCCTTCTCCCTCCTCCTCCCCCTCCCTCCTCCCCCTCTCCCTCCTCCCCCTCCCTCCTCCCCCTCCTCCCTCTTCCTCCTCCTCCTCCTTCAACCCTCCTCCCTCCTCCCTCCTTCCTTCACCCCTCCTCCCTCCTCCTCCTCCTTCACCCTCCTCCCTCCTCCTCCCTCCTCCTCCTCCCTCCTCCTCCTTCCTCCTCCTTTCTCCTCCCTGCTCCTCCCTCCTCATCCCTCTTCTTCCTCCTCCTCCCTCCTCCTCCCTCCTCCTTCTCCCTTTCTTTCCCCCCTCCTTCTCTTAATCCCTCCTCCTCCCTCCTCCTCCCTCCTATTCCTCCTCCTCCTCCCTCCTATTCCTCCCTACTCCTCCTCCTCCCTCCTCCTCCTCTCTCCGCCTATCTCTTCCTCCTCCTCCTCCCTCCTCCTCCACTCTCTTCCTCCTCCTCCTCCTCCCTCTTCCTCCTCCTCCCTCCTCCTACCTCCTCGCCCTCCTCTTCCTTCCTCCTTCGCCCTCCTCCTCCCTTCTCCTCCCTCTCCTCCTCCCCCTCTACCCCTCCCTCCTCCCCCTCATCCCTCCTTCTTCTTCCTCCCTCCTCTTCCCCCTCCTCCTTCCTCCTCCTCCCTCTCCTCCTCATCCCTCCTCCTCCATTCTCCTCCTCCCTCCTCCTCCTCCCTCTACCTCCTCCCTCCTCCTCCCTTCACATTCCTCCTCCTCCCTCTTCCTCCTCCTCCTCCTCCTCCTCCTCCTCCTCTCTCTCCTCCTCCTCCTCCTCCCTCCTACTCCTCCTCCTCTACCTCCTCCCTCCTCCTCCCTTCACATTCCTCCTCCTCCCTCTTCCTCCTCCCTCCTCCATTTACCCAAGACAGACAGACAGACAGATAGTCAGGAACGGGATCTTATATGACTACTTATATGATTTAAATGAGATGCTCTCCACCATGGGCTGGGCCGGGTCAGACAGACAGATAGATAGACAGACAGACAGTCGGGAACGGGAACTTATATGACTACTTATATGAATTAAATGAGATGCTCCCCATCAGGGTCTGGGCGAAGCCGGGCCGGGTCAGACAGACAGACAGATAGACAGACAGACAGACAGATTGTCGGTAACGGGAACGAGAACTTATATGACTACTTATATGAATTAAATGAGATGCTCCCCACCAGGGTCTGGGCGAAGCCGGGCCGGGTCAGCTAGTATATATATATATATATATATATATATATATATATATATATATATATATATATATATATATAGAGAGAGAGAGAGAGAGAGAGAGAGAGAGAGAGAGAGAGAGAGAGACCAATCCGCTTTCGATCAATCACATCGGGTCAGTACCACATTGGGTCAGTATCACATCGGGTGAGCATAACATCGGACTTCATTACCTCCCAGGAAATTCCCTAATAGCAATTTTAAACTGGGTCTACGTGGAGGCCAAGGTCAATTTTAGACTAGGTCTACTTGGAGACCGAGGTCAATTTTAGAGTGAGTCCACGTGGAGGCCGAGGTCAATTTTAGACTGGGTCTATGTGGAGGCCAAGGTCAATTTTAGACTGGGTCTACTTGAAGGCCGAGGTCAATTTTAGACTGGGTGGATGTGGAAGCCGGGAGCAATTTTAGACTAGGTCTACGTGGAAGCCAAGATCAATTTTAGATTGGGTCTACTTGGAGGCCGAGGTCAATTTTAGACTGGCTCTACGTGGATATAATATAATATAATATAATATAATATAATATAATATAATATAATATAATATAATATAATATATTTTAATAATTTAAAACACAAATGCACTCGGAGCGGCCCGTCAGCGTGCGATAATTTACTCTTCTCGTGGTTGTTATGCTTAGATATTATCGAATGCGCCTGTTCTGTTCACAACGAAACGTTATGAAGTTCCCATATCCCAGCCTTTCGACCAATCAAAGTGCGCAAGGTGCCATGCTGTCATTTGTTACAACTGTTTAGCAGAGTCGGTAGTATTGTGTTGAAATTAGATGTTTTCAAATAAAAATGTATCGTTAAAACCTATAAACATGAGTGTGGAAAATCTAAAATCAAACAATGGTAAAAAGCGAAAATGTGAAGATGTTGCTTGTCGTGAATTCAACGAATATTGGACGGAGAAATTTATGTTTATGCCTAGCCGTAGTGGTAAACCAGTATGCTTAATCTGCGGATTTTGCGTTTCTGTTACCAAAAAAAAAAAAATTTAATCTGAAACGACACTTCAGGACTACACATTCAGACATAAATGCTCAATGTCCGAACAATTCGGAGTTAGCAAAAGATTTCATAGCAGTCAGTTTTCACCAAGGCTAACGAACAGAGCAAGAATGATGTTGTTGCGTCGTACGAAGTCGCTCTTCTGTTTGCTCGTAAAAAGAAGCCGTTCACCGATGCAGAAAAAATAATCAAGCCTTCCCTTAAAATTGCTGCCAAAATGCTTGACGATAAAATGAGTGAAACAAAATTTGATCAGATTCCTTTGCCTAATAATACTATGGCAGGCGAGTTGAAGAATTAACCAACGATGTTCATCGTCAAGTAGCAGCACATATCAAAAATTGTAATTTATTTTTTCATTGGCAGTGGATGAATCCACTGATATTTCTGACACAGCTCAGGTCGCAGTTTTTGTTCGAGCAATAAACGATAATTTTAAAAGCATTGAAGAACTTCTAAGATTTGAATCAATTCATGCAACTACCAAAGGGGCTGATCTGTTTGAAACTTTGAAGTTGTGTGTAGAGGAAAAACAAGGTAGAATGTACCACATTGGACAGTGTATGCACCAACCGTTCCGGATTGTACGGGTAAAAAGTACGGATGTCTAGCATTATTGGAACAGTTTCTTGGCAGCACTATATTAAAATATAATTGTATCATTCACCAAGAAGCTCTGTGAGGAACGACTTTAAATCTGAAACATGTCATGGGTGTTGTTCTGAGATGTGTGAACAAAATTTGAAGTAAGGCGCTGAACAAGCATTAGTACAGATAGTTTCTATCAGAACTGAACGAGGAATACGGTGAGCTACTGTTACACTGTGATGTCAGATGGCTATCTAAAGGGAAAGTTCTGCCACGTATCTGGGCACTAAAAAATAGTGTCTCTCTGTTTCTGTATGGAAAAAAAAATGCATTGCCTACAGAACGGGAATGTCTGCTGAACGATGTCTGACTTAATGACCTGGCATTTTTGGGGGCCATCACGTCTCATTTAAACTATTTAGATGTTAGGATCTAGGGGAAAGAAACTATTCACAAATTTGTGCGATGACATTTCTTCACTTAAAATGAGACTACGACCGTTTATCGGACGGCTGACTGAAGGGACTTTAGAGGTATTTCCAACTTGTGGTGTAAAAGAAATATGACTTGTTACAGTACAAAGTAAAAGTTGAAAGTCTTCTGGATATCTTTCAGTCGAGATTTCAAGAGTTCACAATAGAGGAGGATAATGTTGCCCTCTTCATAAATCCGTTTGTATTTCCTGATGCCAAGCTATGCCAATCACAGCAAAACTTTCAGCACGAAGTAATTGATTTGAAATGCAATTCTGCACTGAGGTGTAAATTTCTTAAGCTGCCTGCTTCACCTTCAGCTGATCATATGATTTCATTCTGGCAACTATTGCCTGTCGAACAATTTTAACACTTGCGTTCGTTCGCCCAGAGATACAGTTGTTGTTTTGGTTCGACTTACAGATGCGAGCAGTTATTTTCCGCAATGACCGTTATAAATACAAGCAACGTTCTAGACTCACCGACAGTATTCTAGCTGCGCTTATGACTTTGGGCACGACAGATATGTGCCCAGACATTGATAAACTGGCATCTGAACTTACGTAACTAATTATGAATAACAGCTACAATTGTAAATTAATTACATTAATAGCGATTTTCGAAACTGATTAAAAATTTATTGATAAATGAAATTTTGATTATAAACCAAAAATTTACCGCAGTGTAGTACTGGCACTGACTGCCTTTAAAGTTTTAGAATTGTGTTGACCAAAGTTAAGAAAGGTAAGAATGATATTGCACGACTTTTATAATTTTATAAAGATGTGGCCCGCTTAACTACCTAAAATAGTAGATATAGCCTTCTGCTTGAAAAGCTTGGGAACCACTGCTTGAGACCTTTTTTGTCACAGAATAATTATTAAACAGGCAGACATATTGGCTTGTGCCACATAATTAAGGGATGATTTGATGCATGATACGGCAGATGTGGGGAAGACCTTCAGGGAGCATGTGATGGATGCAGAAGAACAGATATACTATCATGGTCTAGAGCAGGGGTGGCCAACCTTTTTAGCAGGCTGGCCAAATTTCAGAAATAATATTTCCTGCGGGGGCCACTTACCTAATTTTTTTTGGTTAATTAAATTAAGCAAGCAAGCGTGCTACAGCCTCGACCACATTGTCGCTTCCCACTCCGCGGGCCGCAACATGACTCCAGGCGGGCCGCATGCGGCCCGCGGGCCTCGTATTGGCCACCCCTGGTCTAGAGTCTAGAGAGAATGCAGCAGCAAGGGATGATCAGAGGATCTGGTCGACAGTCGCCACTCAGAGGTAAAGCGAGACGAACATATAATTAGATTGCAATTGGCACCATTAGTATTGGAATTCTACGCTGGCTGTTGTAGATGAGGACTGAGTGCTTATGTGAATATCCCTAGTGCAGTAATGTCGGTTCTTGACTCAACTCAACGTAGAAAAAAAAATATTAGAATACAGTGGATTAGGAACACGAAAATTGCTACAACTCTACAAGATCTGACCATCGCAGAAAACTGACTTTAAACAGCGGGTACTTAAATACGTTGACCGCATCAAACGTCACAGCGTGTTGCATAGCTGATCAGTTAGCACTGTTCACGAAAACAATAAGTGGCAACATGCGAGGCAGCAACAGTGTGAGAACGTATATAGCATTGACATCTACGGAAGCCATGCAGTCTGCCACTTCTTACTCTCTCCTCTTCCTACACTGCTCGCTCTTGGTTCCTACTTTTTCATACATCCTGCCTCCTTGTCTATCAATGCCTTCTTTCCCTTTGTGACTGATCTGATAGCAGTCTTAAACATCCTTGCCTTGGAATGTTGTTTATACAATCTGACCCTTCTAGAAGGTTCCCGATTAACAATGCACTGTGGAACCAGCTATTTTTCTGACAATGTTGACATGTTGACAGAATATTGCCAGGAATCAACTTTTGGCTGCGTTCCCCAAGTATTGATATATAATGCTACTGGACAAGTGTGATAAACGGTTTGACCTCCCTTATTTAAAAATGATACCCAAATGTAGGTTTTAATATTAGTGCCTCCGCCTGCCCCATGAAACTGGCCTTCTGATTTGGGGATAAACATGTTTTCCACTGCTCATATCAAACTATCATCCATGGCTCGAGTCAGCAATAGAGCAGTGGTTCTCAACTCGTGGGGAATTTCCCCCCCCCCCAGGGGGGAATTTTAGGGTTTCCAGGGGGGGTGGGGGATGAAGTCCATTTCAAGATCACGTTAATACAAGAACCGATTACTTGATATTGTTTTTCCCTTCATACTTTACAGTTAAGTACGTCTCATCCTTCTAAAATTCATTTTATAAAGTCAGCAGACCCACAAATCATGTTTTATGTGGATGTCTAGACTTGTTTTAGTATGTGCTATTAAATTTACCTTACATTTTTACGTATACTGAGTAGGGGTGGGGGATTTTTAGATAGGAAATATGAAGGGGGGGGGGGGATGACGTTCTGAAAATACGGTGAAAAAGGGGGGGGGGGGGCACGGGCCAAATTTTTGATGGGAAGGGGAGGAATGACGTTCTGAAAATATGGTGAAGGGGGGCACGGGCCAAAAAAGGTTGAGAACCACTGCACTAGAGGGTGAGGGGTCTTATTAAATTAGTTACATCTAACCTTTGAACTCGGTGCCCCCTGCTACAAGTGGTTGAGCGAGAAAACACGGTAATGGAAGGCCTGTTTCCTGAAAGACAAGGCAGGTAACGGCAACTTGACGGTGGAAACCGGGCTTCAAAGAAAATCAGCAGGAACGTGCACGAGGCTAAGGAACTCGTAAAGGATCCAGAGTCTTATAACAGATTTAATGCCACACAAAAAGCAGGTTTAGACCAAACAAAATGGATGGCGGAAAATGGGAAGTAGGGGTGTGTCACAGTTATGGCTTAAAGGTTGTTAATATGTTAGCAAGCACACTGTATTATATATCAGATTAACGAGGGTTGCTTAGGGAAAACTACTGTATATAAGCCCGTGGCAGAAACGGTAAGTCGCTTACGGCGATTAATAATTCCATGGCACTTAATGAGTTAAGCAGGCTGTGATGATTGCGACGTTTTGCAGAGGATTTGAAACATGATGATGATGATGTATGGAACTCAGAAACCTCATTGATTTAAAAAAAAAAAAATCCACCTCTGCCACTTCTGAGAATTGAAACTCTGATCCTCTTTGCACTTTACCTTGCGAGCTAACCAACAGGCCATAAACGGCCCACCGTGACATGTAAAATGCTCTTAAATTTGAGAGCATGTCCTAGTACTTGATATAATTGCATCCTATTCAGAAACAATTTTAAAAAGCCAGAAAATCAG
Source organism: Cepaea nemoralis (assembly GCA_014155875.1). Lineage (NCBI taxonomy): Eukaryota > Metazoa > Mollusca > Gastropoda > Stylommatophora > Helicidae > Cepaea > Cepaea nemoralis. The sequence continues at coordinate 499,188 of JACEFZ010010749.1, read as the reverse complement.
ACGCGATTTAAAATCACGGTTTTAACGGCTCTTAAGTGCTTGACACACTTTTGGCAAGCTAGCAGTTTCTTGGGAATCCATCTGTCTCGACCTTAAGACTGCTGCGTGAGAGGTGATGAAACGCTAAGTCGCTGATAGATTTTTACATCGACAATGCACACTTAAAGATTTAAGTTCATTTGATGGGAAAAATAAGTATGCAAAAAGCAAGTCGAAGCTCTTGCAGAAAACAAGACATTTTCTTTAGTTGTCATTAGTGCAACTTTGACAGTCAGAGTTAATAAAAATGAGTGCCTGAAAGAGGCAAGTGAATGTAGAAAGTTATAAACACTTATAAGAAAGAGACAAATAATGTTATTTTGTTATATAAAGAGAAGAGATGCATCGAAGAGCATCGTAACTAATGGAAACAAATAACATTGGGAGAAGCAGAGTCAGACAGAGAGAAACGATGTTTGATGGTTCCAGACTGTGGCAAGTCATCTATAGAACTGATGCGCATATTTTACAACCACAGTTAACAAACAAGCAAACAAAACGAATGTCTGGAAGAAGCTAAAGAAAGTAGAACATTGTGATAAGTACGAGACAACTAGTGGTCTTTTGCAGATCGACATAAATGATGCTTGATATGTCAAAGATAAAGAATGAAGGAATGCCATTTATATAATTGATCCCGAACGCCAAGGGCCGAGATCTTCTTCGTCTTTTGTTCTCTTGAAATATGTCTATAACTGCAATGTTGTCTCTTGTATGAATTTAACTGTCTTTTTTTAGTTCACACAGTGGTCCATAGAGTTTATCATCCATTGTCGTCTCTTTAGGCCAGAAGGTTTGCCTGGATATGTTGTATTTTGGGCAGTCTTGGAGTATGTGATCTGCTGTCTGCGAGGACAATCCACGCGAGCACATGGCTGATTCACCAATCTTGAATGTTTTATACATGGGGTTGGGTAATCTATTTTTTCCTGTTCTTAGACGCAGAATAATGATTTGTTCTGGTCTGTCCATAATGTGGTAGTCGGAAAATAGAAGGTTTTGGTGGCTTTCTGACTGATTTGAACATTCTTTTCTGTTGGTGGTATGTAACAGGCACATCAGGTTGTTCTTCTTTTGCTCCTTCCTTCGCTAATCGGTCAGCCCTCTCGTTTCCGGGTACTACACAGTGAGATGGTGTCTACTGTAAGGCGACCTTACGCTGGCTGCGAAGTTCAGAAAGTAGTATCTGTAGTACTGGCAATTTCCCAAATAGTAGCTCCTCGAGTACTGATTTTGCATCTGTCAATAACACCATAGGTTGTGTACCATGGCTCGTATTTAATCATTTCTATGTTGCTATCTTGATTGCCTGGATTTCAGCATCATAGTTATGGCAGTACTGTCCTGTTGATACTCTGGCTGTGTCCCTAGTATTATTTGGGTATTCCGTGTACACACTCGTTCCTCCATTTCAAACAGCATTTTGTGTTGACGCATCTGTGTAGACTCGGGTCCAGAGGCCCTGTGGGTATTCTTCATCAAGGATGCTTAGAGTGGCTGTTCTGCGCTGTACACTGTTCTGGTCCTTGTCAAATATTCCTCTCACTTTTGTCTGGATTTGTAGTGATAGTCTGTTCATACTTACCTCACAATTCCGATCTGTGTGTCCAATTCTCATTTTCTCTTCACTGCTTTCGTTTTTTCATCCTTTTGTTCTTCTCGTCCTGTCGTAACCTTTTGATGTAGTCACAGGAGAACTCCTTGACTATATGTTGTGTTTGTGAATGTGTTTGTTTGCTGATGAAGGCTAATCGCCGCAACGTTCTGTATCTGTCGTAATTCTGTTATGTAAATCTGCACTACTTTGTGTCATTTTACATTTTCACAGCTTTACCGCAGTTCCACCAAATTTTATTCATATTTTTACTAGTTTTCAAACAGAGCGCCATGTTACACGACCCTGGTCAATAACAAAGAGGAGAACACTGGTGGAGGAAAGGCTTGCATTTGCAAAGACCACTGTCTCACCCGACCCAAGGCGAAATATCACGCTGAGACATGTATTCCTGTCACACATGTAACATTGTAAGTTACGCATTTTTATGTTGATGTTAAATCAGCATCGTTCTACATAGTGATGGCAGTAACACAGGCTTAACATGACTAGAATCACAGCATTATACCAACGTGTGTGTATTAAGTGATTCAATTAGCATGATTCGGAGGGTCGATGCAGGATATGTACGTAGACAGTGGACTGAGTCGCGCGGAAGTCCGTTGTCCGTAAGGTCACCTTCATCTTCGTCTCGGGACATGCGGGAGTCGAAGGAAATGAACGAGCTGATAAACTGACTGGCTCTGCATCCCCTGTAGATGGCCAGCCCATGAATCGCGCCAATGTTATTAACATCCTTAAAGAGATGTCGAGATCAGAGGACTTTGACGTCAGTGAATCCACATCGTTGTCCAGGATGAGAGACTTGGGAGTAAGGAGTGGCATGGCCATACACGAGAGGTACGTCGGGAAAACGAGGGGCCTCGTCAACCAACACAGAACTGGCACTATTAGCCACCGAACGCTGATGCATATGCTGGGGGGATGATCTGAGCACCTATGGAACTATCCGGAGTGCAGTGACGATACCCCAACTGATAACTGACAATTTTATACGACTATTATTTCACATCACTATCTAGTACGTGTAAATGTCTTGTGTCTCGATATCACCAGTTCACTATCACACCACAAACTGTCATTTTCTGATTGATTTATGGATATTATGAATATTTAAATAGCAAATAAACACAGTGGCAGTTTAACTCGTGTTTCTATCTTAATATTTTCCAAGTGAATATAATTATGTATGTTTACATGTTTACTCTCGATACTTGCTGGGGGAGATATATTAAACAGGGGGGGGGGGGGGGGCGGAGATATATTAAACAGGGAGGGGAGATATATTAAACAGGGAGGGGAGATTTTCAGGGAGGAAACCTGCCCTGACTTGTAGTAAAATAACAGAATTAAACCAAGGTATGTAACCTCCTCCTTCCCTCTTTTCGGGGATACCAAGATCAGCCACCGTTACCTTCTTACGAGCCGTTTCCAGCTGTGTTCTTCTATATCCAGGGACTCGGTCTTCATTCAACCTAGAAGACATTTGTCCCGAGTTTGCTTGCTTATATTGGGAGCACCGTGGATTTGAACCCTCACCCACTAAAACACCAGTGTGAGCGCTAACTTAATATATGACAAACTTGGGCCGGCTATTTTGGTATAGAATTCACGCCAACTCAATTAGCTGACAATTTGTGATTGTAAAACTCATTTTTTAGCTATGCACTGACAAATAACATTTGTGGTCGGGGTTGACCTTGTAACCCAAATTCTACCGTACTTGGAAGAATTATTAGGTTTGCCAAACCAAGGACAATGTTAAATGTCAAAAGAATGACTTTACAAAATCAAGGGTCGATATATAAAATTTGTTGTTCACATGAAGAGAAAACCTGCAATATGCCGATGACATGATTCTGGTCGCTGAAAATTAAGCAGTTACAAGAAATGATAGTTGAGTTGAGTTTAGTCAAACACCAACATCACAGAACTAGGGACAATGCCATAAGGCACTGTCCTCATATTTAACAACCAGTGAAGGGTCCCTTCACAAGAAGAGCCACTTCATGAGAAAAGTCACTTAACGAGAAGAGTCACTTCATGAGAAGAATCACTTCATGAGAAGTGTCATTCTACGAGAATAGTCACTTCATGAGAAGAGTCACTTCATGAGAAGAGTCTCTTAATGCGAATAGTCACTTCACGAGAAGACTCACTTCACGAGAAGAGTCAATTCATGAGAAGAGTCACTCCACAAGAAGAGTCACTTCACGAAAAGAGTCACTTCATGCGAAAAGTCACTTCATGCGAATAGTCACTTCATGATAATAGTCACTCCATGAGAATAGTCAATTCATGAGAATAGTCACTTCATGAGAATAGTCACTTCACTAGAATAGTCACGTCATGAGAATAGTCACTTCGTGAGAAGAGTCACTTTATGAGAATAGTCACTTCGCGAGAAGTCACTCCATGAGAAGAGTCACTCCATGAGAAGAGTCACTTCACTAGAAGAGTCACTTCATGAGAATAGTCACTTCACGAGAATATTCACATCATGAGAATAGTCACTTCATGAGAAGAGTCACTTCATGAGAATAGTCCACTTCATGAGAAGAGTCACTTTATGAGAATAGTCACTTCACGAGAAGAGTCATTCCATGAGAAGAGTCACTTCACGAGAAGAGTCACTTCACTAGAATAGTCACTGCATGAGAATAGTCACTTAATGAGAAGAGTCACTTCATGAGAACAGTCACTTCACGAGAAGAGTCACTTTACGAGAAGAGTCACTTGACGAGAAGAGTCACTTCATGAGAAGTTGGAATACGTCATACGTCCTGGTAACCGAATAGTTCGAGAGGAGGGGAGGCAGAGGGAGACAAGAGCGAAGAATGTGAACAGTTTTACGCCATGGCGTGAAAGAACATCAACATCAGAAATGATTTGGGGCAGGCGAGACTCGAAGACTGTAGGTAGACATGATCGTTAACGCCACAAGACATGAACTATAACAATAAAACCAAAAGATAAAATATCCTAGCGAAAATCAAGGAGGACAACATCAATAAATGAGCTGCGGCATTGGCAAGAGGCAAACAGTGCTAACGAATCATGCCAGCCTAATTCGTTACGAAGACGGCAGCTGGTCTGATATGAAGTCACAAGAGGATATAGGCAGGAAGGTTACGGAATAAGAATTTAAGAAGAAAACGTCATCATTACCCTCACTTACCGTTACCAGCACACTTGTGTTGTGCAGCTACGACTGAAGCTAATTTCTAGAACTTACGCAATCCATTGTTCGACACCATATTAGCAAATACACTATAATGGAATACATTTTCGCGTTCAAACGCCAATAGACAAAGAAATACCACACCATTAACGCCCGCTAACTGCATCTAATATACTTGTCTAGACATCACAGAGGACTGAAAATCAAACAATGGCAGAGCTAAAATACCAATATCTGCTGAACGAACGTAGCAAATCGACATTTCTCAAACATAGGTAATAAAGGGTAACTTATCATGGAGCTCATCGGGTAATCAATAACAGAACAGTTTTACACGTCTGTGGTTTAGTTAGTTCTAGGTTTCGTTGAGGTTTTGTTCTATCATGCAATCCCGCTCCTTGCCTGTGAATTAAATTTACCTCTACGACTCGCGTTATTGCTTGGTTTGATTTGTTACAGGATCTCTTTCATTGCTCATGGGTATCTACATAAGTGCTCAGTCTTTTCCTGAGAAGTATCTAGGTACAGTGCAGGTGCTCCGTAGCTTTGGCGAAGATGCAAATATGTGTATAGAAGACAGCCAGACATTGTTGTCTGTCCGCAGACAGTGGATTAGATCGCTATGGAGGTCTGCTGTCCGTAGAGTCACCTTCACCTTCGTCCCTGGACATGCGAGAGTTGAGGGAAACGAACGAGCTGATGAACTTGCTGGTTCTGCATCACTTGCAGATGGTGAGCCCATGAATCGTGCCGACATGATCAATGTCCGTAGAGAGATGTGGAGAGCGCAGGACTTTTACGGCAGTGGATCCACATAGTTCTCCAGAATGAGAGACTTGGGAATAAGAACTGGCACGGCCAGACACGGGAATTATTCTTTGCAATGTCCTCACAAACCATTAGATGTTTATTGTTTATTGTCGAGACATAGCATAAACAAGTTGTGTTTACTAATTCGCCATTATGGTCATCATCATCATCATCAACATCATCATCATAACCCCGTGCCCTGCAGAGTGGCGTAGCCGCTCATGTCTCTCCACAGATCATGGCCTTTGATGTTCTGAATCAGTTCCACTGATATTTTTCTATCGTATAATCTAAGACTAAAAGGCGTGATTTATTTCGTTCTGGTCCTGTGACTCCTCAACCGCTGATATGTCCAGTCGCCATGCTATTCTCCTGGAGCCCTGTGTTAGGTCTCAGATCTCACGACCCCAAAGATCTTAGGGACGTGTTATAGCCCAAAGCGGGCGAACGCAAATAAAACACAAATAAACATAAAAGAAGAGGGAGTGTAATATTATTAGATGCTCATTGTTTTAAGAAACATTACCAGCCCTGGTATCGAACCCTCTACACTGTGAGCTTGAGGTGGACAAGCAGACAACTCAGCCTCGGCACCCCCATGACACAGCAAGTCAAAAGCTGGACGCTTTGGCTGCTCATATAACATGGCAGTAAATGTCTCCGCGAGACGGCTGATTTTCACGACAATGGTGAAACAAAGATCACACTCGGGATGAGAAACATTTTAATGCCAGTAAATGTCTTCGTGAGAAGGTTCATTTCTACAAGGGTGAGACAAAGATCACACTCGGGATGAGCAACATCTAACATGCCAGTAAATATCTCCATGAGAAGGTTCCTTTCTACAAGGGTGAGACAAAGATCACACTCGGGATGAGCAACATCTAACATGCCAGTAAATGTCTCCTTGACACGGCTGATTTCCACCACAAGGGTGAGACAAAGACCACACTCGAGATGGGAGACATTAGTATCAGGTAGGAAGCTGCAAGACTTGAAGGTTTTGTTGAACTTTACATCGAGGTTTAAAAGCACTTCATTGCACCAGGTTTTATCCTGTATGTCTCGGTCTCTTTCCGTGGAGCGAATTCTTTGTAATATGTAGAGGAAAAGGTAAGAAGATGGACTTCATTGCACCAGATTGTATCCCATAAAGCTAGGTCTCTTTCCGCAAGCCGGCCTGCCTAGAGGGTCGCACAAAGCACGAACTCTGTAGCTCCAGCGAGGACCCCCGGGAGTCTCATAGAAAATTGCACTCATAAACCGAACGACATAGTCCGGAATCGAACACGCAACCTTAGACAGTCAGTGTGACTACTTCGCCACGAAGACTCCCTGGATACAAGAAAACTGGGAACTAACACCGAACCGATTTGATCAACCGTCACACATTCGTGAACATTCAGAAATCTGAACTCATTTAGACTTGTCCGGTGTACAATGATGATAATCAACCATGTTAAACTGGTCTACAACCAATGTACACACATGAGTGTTTTCATAATGGCTGTTTCCTATTTACTATCTCGCTAACTATTTAATTTTCAAATATTGAGCACAACCCACTACTGGCAACGCCGATCGCATTCTGGTATGAGCCTAAGGCCTATCCACGTCAATATGGAAGCACTATACTCGAGTTTCGCCCTCATTTGAGCTCGTCAGTAGTGCATATCCCTGACCGGATCCGGAAACAGTCCCGGATCACGCGTGTGAAGCGGGTGTGTAACCACGCGGCACACACTGGACACACCAAATTATCACAACAGAACATCACAACGCCACCCATCGTAGGCTATGCTCAAGATTGCCCAATCGCCGCGACCGACGTCCGTCAATCGATGGGACCCGAACGATCAGGACCTCTCACTGGCAAGGAACACCAGGCCTCCTAAATCCAGTGAGCAATAATCAATTGATTATTCATAATTTACTAGTAGAAGCGGCCGGGGTGATATTAATCATATCATCAATCGAGCGTCAGTTCATCAGCATCAGGTGCCTCGACAGATGACGTTCGTGTCTCTCCACAGATCTCTTTCCGTGGCGTTCTGTATCAACTCTGCTGATGATATTCCCCCACGCAACGGTCTCATTTCATCCAGCATCATTTCTTTCAACGGCCCGCCTCTTCTCTCCAACTGATCTTTCTAGTGGTCATGATGTTTTCCAATGCGAGTACCGATTGAGCTATAAAAATACGATGGTAACACCGAAACTGTCAAAAACTGTTATTTAATGCCAATATAGTACCTTGCGGTGTATGGCAGAGGAGTCTTTGAGCCTGAGGAATAAAGGCCGCCTAGCTAGTGCAGTCGTCGCTAACTGTGCAGGTTAGGATTTTCTTTGTGTCCCCGACAGAAAACAAAATCCCGCACCTTACCGAGGGATCAAACCCGGGTCTCCCGAAGGAGATACCGGGATTCTAGCCACTCGGCCAGCCGCTCCTCCTGGCACCGTATACCCAACACTCCTCCTGGCGTGTAATGGGTACTTTACTTTACTACTACAATTATTTCCACTCGCATGACTTTCTAAATTGTTTCTTTGACGTTTTTAACGAGAACGATAAGAAGATGTGCACCGAAAATTGATGTCGTTGTTACGTATTTCCTGTTTAATGCGGTGAGTAGCTACAGTTAGAATTAAATTATAAGGAAACTGAGATTATGGTCGTGTCCCAGGAAAACATATTGACCAATTAAAACAGAACTGCCAACTGCAGTGAAAAGAAAGAGTGCTGAGGTTCCATATAGAACATATAGTTATACGCATGTTAAACATAGACAATAAGCAAACAAACTGGCAAGCATCTAAAGGTAGGAGAAATGTGGTTTGTGAGGAAAATGTAAAGAAATGTAATGACAAACATTACAACGAAATAGAATGCCCCACAAGAAACACACGAAAACCGTAAATTGATTAGAAAAACTAGACTTTTTGGACATGTTATAAGGAGACATAAACTAGAAAAACTTAGGGACAACTGGAAAAAATGATGGGAAAAGAGCAAGGGGAAGATAGAGAGATAATTACCTGGAAGACTTGGCCACATGACAATAAGAACATAGAGCTGATCCACGATCCTCGTCATCGTGTGGGATGGCGAACCGTGGCGGCCCATGCTTATTGTTATGGCACATGATGATGATGATGATGATGATGATGATGATGATGATGATGATGATGATGATGATGAAACTAACAACATCAAGTGTCACACAGTACACTAACAACATTCTTGGAAAGTCTACTATAATTAACTTACCTGGAAAGACTGGCAACTGTGAAAATTGATCTGACTAGGGAGATGCAAAACTTCCTGGCTACTTTATTTATACAGCACCGGTGTCTGCTCACGCTGTCACGTGATCGCCGCCTGGCGACATCTGTGATTCCAGAAACTCGAACAGATGGCCGCGGAATGTCCCCTCCAAATATACAAAAACCGTTAGAGCAGAAGTGGTGATGGTGGAGAGTTTGGTAGAAGGTGAGATTAATACCGAGGGTGGTGGAGAGAAGACGACGAACAAGTAAAAGAAGAAGAAAATGATGATAATACTAATGACGCGGCAGAATAATAATAATAAGAAGAACGGTGCTTACAGTAAAAGGATAAAGGGCACACCTTGGTGAGTAAATCGGTATTCGAAAGTGATATGGATAATACCACACATGCCGCTTTTATTTCCCAGGTTGGTTAGAATTAATGTTAGCCATATTGGCATAGTTAAGTATATCCATATCAGCTGGAAGCCTTGTTTCTGACATATCTGTTCTTGAATAACGAAGACGCGAACAATAGATTGCACGATTTGTTGCCTGGCATATCTAGCTGCATCTCGTCAGGTACATACTGCAGAAATCACGCAACATAAACTAAAGCAATAAGATAAATATTTCCGGGAAGGTTAACCCGGTCAACAAATGCCCGCAGAAGTCGGATGTCTCGGCCTAACGGCGCAAGAACGCAGCTCTACTGTAAACAGGCACAACGCAATCACGTCCGGAAAAAAAGAAAAAATAAACTCTGGATGAACGCAGAAGAAGAAGAAGAAGAAGAAGAAGAAGAAGAAGAAGAAGAAGAAGAAGAAGAAGAAGAAGAAGAAGAAGAAGAAGAAGAAGAAGAAGAAGAAGAAGAAGAAGAAGAAGAAAAAGAAGATAAATATTTCAAACTGAAATATACAATAAATATACATCTGATGGCTGCAGAAATGTGGTTTCTGAGGAAAATGCAAAGAATACCATGGACAGATAGAAAAACCAATGACCAAGTACTACAAGAGACAAATGAGAATCGTAGATTGATTAGAGAAATTAGACGTAGACAGTCAAAAATTTTTGGACATGTTATGAGAAGAAATGGACTGGAGAACTTAGTGACAGCTGGCAAGATCGAAGGGAACAGACCAAGAGGAAAATACCTGCATGGCTTGGCCACATGGCATGGACGAGACAGGAAGACTGAGCTGATCTACGACTCTGGTGATCGAGTGAAATGGCGAATCATGACCGCCCACGCTTTCCGGCATGGCACATGATATATATATATATATATATATATATATATATATATATATATTCACACAGTAATTTGAATTGTCTACCACAATGTCTACAGTGATTTCTGCAGTGACATCCATATTTCATAGACCAAACTGCACTCATTCTACGGTATAGAGAACTACAAAGCCCTGCGCTCATGTATATTTGTGTGTTACACCCATATTTTATTTTCCAGTCGGCACTCAGTCTATGAGCTCTTGTATATTTGATATTATTATATTATTTGAACTCAAGCGTAGTCAATAATATAATAGAACCTACACTTTTGTATGGATGTGAAGCGTGGACAATGAGCAGTCAAGCTGAAAAACATCTGATGGCCGTGGAAATGTGGGTTCTGGAGAAAATGCAAAGAATACCATGGACGGACAGAATAACCAATGAACAAGTCCTTCGATAAACAAATGAAGATCGTAAACTGATTAGAGACATTAGACGTAGACAGTCAAAAATGTTTGGGCATGTTATGAAAAGAAATGGATTGGAGAACTTGGTGACAACTGGCAAGATCGAAGGAAAGAGACCAAGGGGAAGACCGAGAAGTAAATACCTGGATGGCTTGGCCACATGGCATGGTCGAGACAGAAACACGGAGCTAATCCACGGCTCTGGTGATCGAGTGAGATGGCAAAACATGACCACCCACGCTTACTGGCTTGGCACAGGATAGATGGATGGTAGTCCATACACGTCTAATACTTGTAGTGCACTGCACTGATTTTTTTCTTTGCGTGTGGATTAGCTTTCTCTATTAGCAGTGCCCCTCGCTATCAAGCGAACCGACCCCAACTTAAATTAGTCATTAGTCATGGTTCCAACTTCACGGAAAGGGGGCGTCCCCATTATGATCCGTTCCTGTGCCAGTGAAAATCACACAAAATGCTCCTCACTGCCCCATGTGAAAAGTGGAACAGACAGGAGTCTCGACAAGCCAACAGCCCGCACAGGTACACTGTGCATAATGCCGCCGTCAGAATGCCAACACAAAAGTCCTCCACGGAAAATACAGTTCATCGTCGATGGAAGCGGCAGTCACTAGAAAACCAGCAGCCTAAACACAATTAAAAGTCGAGAGGATCGACTTCACTGCCTCGGGTTTTATCCCATATGGCTCGGTCCCTTTCCGTAGGGCGGCCCTCTGAAAGCATTGCACAAGGCATGAATACCGTAGCTCCAGCGACGACCCCCTAGAGTCTCCGAGAAAAATGCACTCGTGAACCGAAAAAGACAATCCAGTCAATTCTGCGATAGGCCGACCGCCATCGTTCCGAACATACAGTTCACGCTACAACAAAACGGACAGATGTAAAAACATTCGAAACGAAATTCACAGCTCACAGTGTTGCGCCACGCACTCAACTCAGTAGCAGGGCGACGGAACCATGCACAGCCAGTCCAACATGAGGAAAATCCGACTGCAAACCGTTGCCACAAGCACAGACACTCCAGAGGCTTAACGGTTCAAATGCCTATCCGCCATGTTGGGTACCGGAAGTCCGAGGTACTTTAAATTTACATCTGCAAGTCAAGGACGAGAAGTCAACATTTTGGTCCAGCTGACCCGTGTAGGGGTTTAACCCGCTACCTCGGCATCAGCATGATGGAAGTGTACCAGCGAGCGCTCATATTCATTCTGCCACGCTGATCTGCAGTCTTAACTCCGACACAATGGCGTTGAAGTCACCTGATTCCTGAGAGGGCCTGCACAGAGAGTTAGATGGGGTGCAGAGATTTGTCTTCCAACTCGGTACCACGGTAAATGGAAACCGTAAGCTGATTAGAGAAATTAGACGCAGACATTCACAAGTTTTTCTGCACATTATGAGAAGATATAAACTAGAGAACTTGGTGACAACTGGCAAAATCGAGGGGAAAAGAACAAGGGGAAGGCAGAGAAGTAAATATGTGGATGGCTTGACCACATGGCATGGTCGGGACAAGGACACAGAGCTGATTCACGACTCTGGTGATCGTGTAAGATGGCGAAACATGACCGCCCACGCTTATCAGCATGGCACATGATGATGATGACCAAGATTCCATTTCCACGGAGACTGTGTTGTAGAGTTATTCTTACCCTCTCCAAGACCAGAAACTAGTGGGCGTGTCCAAGACCAGGAACCAGTGAGCGTGTTCAAGACCAGAAACCATTGGACATTGGAAATTCGCATCCCCGATAATAGTCGCGGTTCCAACTTCACGGCAATGGGTCGTTCTCATTATGCATCCCCGATAATATTAGAGTGTAACCAGGCCATGATTCGGCACAACATGCGGACTGACTGGGAGTAGGTCAAGGTTGACACTGTTCCTTCCACTGGGTTTAGGTCTGTCAACGGACTGGGAGTAGGTCTAGGTTGACACTGTTCCTTCCACTGGTGTTAGGTCTTTCAACGGACATCAACCCAGGGCACTGATAGGTATTGACTGGCTCAGTGTCATGGGATGATTAATCGTCTTAAGTTACTTCACGTTATTTGCCATGAGGTTATATATCGCCGAAATGTTGTCATTGCATTATAATACATGTCTCTGCCATATTAACAACTTGTAAGTCATAACTCTGACACACCCCCACTTCCCATTTTCCGACATCCATTTTTGTTTGGTTCAAACCTGCTTTTTGTTTGGCACTGACTCTGTTAACTGATTCAGTGAAACACAAAAAGATAGGCGTACTTGGTTAATTATCAAATGAAGACGTATAATTATGCAAATTTCCGTTCACCGAGCAATGAAATAGTGGACGAAACTTCGAAACAAAACAAATAACAAAATAACCCTAGTATCATCGTCCTTCTGTCCACATGGTAGGTCACATATGACGATATACGAGGGGAAGTTATTAAGTAAGTCACAAATGACTGTAGAAAAATAACTAAATATGATAACAACTTGAAACCAGTTTATTTGTATACATACATTGTCCCTTTATTTCTCAACATAATTTTCACCACCATTGATGCACTTATCCCATCGTATTAGCAGTCTTCCCAAACCGGCTGCATAGATCTGCGTGCTCTGTTTTCTAAACCACGTTTGCACTTCACATTCAACTTCGGTGTCATTCGCGAAACGTCTCCCGCCAAGGTGGGTTTTCAGTGACCCAAAAAGGTGGAAATCGCTAGGGTCTAAGTCGGGGCTTTAAGGTGGATGTTCCAGAACGTGTCACTTTAGTTGGTTAATTTTCTCCTGAGTTAATCGAGCTGTATGTGGTCTGGCATTGTCATGAAGATGCAACACTCCTCTAGTCAGAAGTCCTGGACGTTTTATTCGAATTGCATCATGAAGCAAGGATAGAACTTCACAATACGATTCAGAATTCACATTGTCACCTTTCTTCTTGAAATTGGTTAAAAGCACGCCTTGACAATCCCAGAACACTGTCAGCATAACCTTCCCTGCTGATGGCGTAACCTTGAATTTGTGGACACAAAGCGGAGAAGGATGTTTCCATTGCATTGAAACACGCTTTGATTCAGGCTGGTATTGATGCACTCATGATTCGTCCCCAGTAACAATCCTTCATCTTCGTATCGAGAGAGATGATGCAAGGACAGGCCAAATCGGTTCATTTTGTGTTCCTCCTTCAATTGTCTGGGTACCCGCCTTGGGCACACTTTCTTAAATTTCAATCGATCGTACATTATGCTGTATGCTGAGCCATATGAGCACCCTATTGCAGATGCTACAGAGTCTATCGTTACTCGCCTGACACCTCTAATCATCTTCTCCACCCGCTGCACGGATGCTTCTGTTGCAATCTCAACAGGACGACCAGATCAGATTTCATCAATAATTTTAGAGCGTCCTTGAGAAAAATTTTTCTACCCAGCTATGCACCGCTTTACGGGTCAAATATTTGTCAGCATAAACAGGAAGCATTTCCTTATGAATGTCCTTTGCAGGCAGTCTTTTTGCCCACAAAGAACTCACAACAACACGCTTCTCTTTGGTTGTACACTCCGTAAGTACAGTCGCCATTTTGTTTTTGCGCTGCGCATGCGCATGAGACACCCAGCGCCACCTGACGAACTGGAATATAAAGTTCGATGTTGCTGTCACCTAATGACACCTGTAGAAAACATCAACTACATTTACCTGCCACCCGACAGAACTGTGTGACTTACTTATTGACTCGCCCGCTTATTATTCTTCGGGACTAAATCAGTTAACATTCAGTGTCTGAAGTAAGACGATATGGAAGTCAACTTCTCCAATACCGGCCCTCTCTGCCTGGCGTCTAGTGCGGAAGAACGGGTAGATCATCACGGCTCGGAGAGAATGGTGCTGCAGGGAGTGATTAGAGGATCTGGCCGACACTCAGGACTCCGTGGAAAGGCCAGATGGAACGAACGAACGAACGAACGAACGAACGAACGAACGAACGAACGAACGAACTTTATTTTTAAAGGGTAACAATTTGGGCACGCAGGCCTGTCTTACATTCGGCCCTTCCAATCACTCATCTTTCGTTCATCAACAGTGCAGTGCATAGGAACAAACATTGTCAAATGAATTTTGTAAACATAAACAATGCATATTACCATGAGATACATCCACCAACTACCCACACATCCTCCATTCACCCATACATCTCCCACCCAACCAAAGACACACCCAAGTCACACATACATACCCCCACCCATCCACCACATCCCCACACTTACACATCTCCCCACCCACACATACCTCCCACCAACCACACATCCCATCCACCCACACCCCAAGCACACATACATTCCCCACTCACACACATCTCCCACCCACTCACATATCCTCCACCCGTCCCATTACCCACCAACAATCACCCACTCACATATCCTCCTCCACCCACACACCTCCAACCACCCAACCAACACACATCCCTCAACCATACATCCCCTACGCACACACATCTCACCGCCAACTCACATATCCCGCACCTACCCACACATAAATTCCGCACCCACCCACACAATCTCCCATCTCCCCCGCCCACTCACAGATCTTAAGCCCACCAATACAAATATCCCCCACCATCTCCTAACCTACACACTTACCCACCCACATATTGTCTACCCATCCACACATCCTCCAACCATCCATCCCGCAACCAAACATACCTTAACCACACATCCCTTAACCACACACCCTTACCCATATACACACATCCCCACCCACACACACATCTCCCCACCCATACACACATCCCTCACATAATCCCCACCCACCAACACATCCCCCATTCACAAACACACACCTCCCATCCACGCACACCCAAATCACCCATACACTCAACCCCCTCACACATCCCTCCACACACGTACTTATCCCTCAACCATTAATACCCACACATCCCTCACCCACTCATCAACACATCTCCCATCTAACCATCCACACTCACACATCCCAACCACCCATCCAAACACACGTCCCCCATCCTCACACATCCTTCACCCACCCACACCAACTACACCCCCACACACACGTCCTTTATCCACACCCATGTCCCCTCCCACACATCACCACACCCACACACATCCCAAGACACATCCCTCATCCATACACACATCTCCCCACACAACTCCTACCCACCCACACATCCCCCACATACAATCACCATCACCACCCACACATACATCCTCCATCCAGCCACACACCCACCCACCCAGGCATATCCCCTCCCACACACACACACATCCCCACATCCATCACCCACACCCATCCCCAACCCTCACAAATTCCCCCCCCCCACATCCCTCACCCACACGCCTACCCACCCATGCACCCAAACATCCCACACCCATACACACATCCCCACACCCATAACCACCCCTACCTGCACACATCTCCCACTCACCACATATCCCCACCCACATATATATCCCCCACCCATTCCATAACCCACCAACAATCATCCACCCACATATCCTCCTCCACCCACTCACCCACAACCGCCTAACCAAACACACATCCCCCACCCACACACACATCTCCCCGCCAACCCATATATCCCGCACGTACCCACACACAAACCCCGCACCCACCCACACAATCCCACCCCGCCCACCCACACATTTTGAGCCCACCCACACACACCACGAATCCACCCACACACACACACATCCCCCAACCTACTATTATGAACAAACTACCACACTTTACACACACATACAGTGACGATTGTCGTGAGCATTCTCGCAAAATTGTAAAAAAATGGAGAAAAATTGTACATATACATTTTGTAACGTAAAAATTAGTGATGCAAAAACACATAATCAGAATACTACTGGTACTATTAGTGTTGAGACTATTTGCTGGCTGTTGAGGATGAGGACGTAGCACTTATATGGGAATGTCCCGAGTGCTGTTATGTCGGTTCTTGACTTGACTCAGACTTCTACCAGGTGTACAAGAGGATGGCGACATATTTCAATATCTGGCCTTGGCCGTAAGTGTATGCCAAGGATGTGCCTGTAGGACGACGTGTGTATGTTCAATCAATCAATCAGGTGCCGTCTCCGCAATGAAGGTTGGCTGCAAAGGATCTCCAACATTCTGTATCTCGCCGTGACTGTTTAGTTTAGTCGACGGATCAATATCACGGCACACGGGTGCAACCCATAAGTGCTCAGTTTTACTCCTAACTCAATCCTGGGTCCGGAGAAACTCAGCTCAGTGCACGAACTCCGTAGCACTGGCGAGGAACCTGAAATACTTTGGGTAGATTTTTAACTCGAAATTGTGCCTGGGTAGCGCCGTTAGGCTAGTCTTTTTCGATTTCCAATTGCCAAGGAAGTTTTTACGTGCGCAACAATACACACAGGCGTCTGATCTCACTACCCAGAGACCAGGAGAAATTTTGTTACTAAAAGTCTACGTGAAAAAATCCCGGACCTCACCGGGGCTTGAACCCGGGACCTCCAGCACACGAGGCGGACACCATAACTCGAGATCACTTAGCTCCTCCCCCTCTCACTGACTGTGCATTCTTTCAGACAGACAGACAAACCGACCGACCGACAGACAGATAGATAGGGAAAATAGAAATGAACAAGGCAAAGATAGTTGAACAGCAGACACCGTCGTTGGGGTGTGAGCGGCATGAAGTTTTCACACACTTTCAGCCGCGACATATGAAGTGAGTGACTGGTTCCCTTCATCGTCGTCTTTTCTTGTGAAAATTGCCTGGTACACATTTATATGAGAGTGGGTCGACCCCCGAGCCGTACAAGTCTAGACACGTCATCCTGCCTTGGCTGGGAATTGAATAAGAAATTGTAATTCTGAAACCCCTAGAAAATCCTAAATAGTACTCTCCATTCACACTCCCAGAACCCCCTCCCCCATCCAGGAACCAGCTAATACAGCTTGTATGCTATCTTTTCACCCCATCGTGCCCTCCATACTTTACAAGTGACACCCATTAATTTTGGTTCCTTCCGGCCATCTATCGCTTCCTGCACTGCCATTCACTTAAAGAGATCGCTGTTCATAAACAGTAACGGGCGTGTTGTATTTGGTAAGATGGCTTCAGGGGTCTCACACGTTGTCTTCTTTGTTATTTAAATTATTCTGCTCCAACCCGTTGTTACGTCAGCCCACAATGTTCTAGTTATCCCCTTAGTCAGTTCATAAATAAACACGCATGTATTGTTTGGTGTTAGTAGACGTAGAAGAGATTAGTAGAGACTAGAGGACGCATTTGACAACTTAGAAATTGAAAGCTGTAGTTACCAGACCGGGATTCGAACCTGCCACCTCCAAATAACGACAGAGCCTCTCTGCAGATAACTGTTACTTCAACACAGCGTTGTAATCGTAGTTTACATCCTAGTTAATTGTAACTTCAACACTTGTATTAACTCACACTTCTGTTAAAGATAACTGTAACTTCAAGGCAGAGTTCCCGTCTAGTATTAATTTATTGACGTGGATAGGCTTTAGGTTCATACCAGAATACGATCAGCGTTGCTAGTAGCGGGTTATGCTCAATATTTAAATCTCAAATCCCGAAACAACCAAATAAATCAGTTTCAAGTCTCGCTGGACTTTAGGCGGCCTGGTGTGCCTTGCCAGTGAGAAGGCCTGATCGCTCGGGTCCACATCGATTGACGGACGTCAGTCGCGGCGATCGGGCAAATCTTGAGTTACAGCCTACTATGGGTGACGTTGTAATATTCTGTTGTGATAATTTGGCCGTGTCCAGCGTGTGCCGCGTGGTCTAGTGGTTACACACCCGCTTCACACGCCAGTGATCCGGGGTTTGTTTCCGGTCAAGGATATGCACTACTGACGAGCTCAAACGAGAGCGAAACTCGAGTCTAGTGCTTCCACATTGACGTGGATAGGCCTTAGGTTCATACCAGAATACGATCAGCGTTGCCAGTAGTGGGTTGTGCTCAATATTTAATTTATTTCTGTTCCACTTGGTTGGTTGGTTGGTAAATCAGTTAGTGAATTAGGTTGTTAATCAAAACAGTGTTTTCCGTAGTGAATTTGAATAACGAAGAACACAAACCATAGAATGTACGATTAGAATAGTCGTTTGTTACAGTTTGCAGAAGCCCTAATGATTCATCTATATAGGCCATTGTGTGCAAACAGAAAGACATGGTAGTAAATTTAAAAGTACCATAGTAAGACATTGATATTACTGTGCGAACATGTATATTTCAGCTTGAACATTTCAGCTTGAACGATGTATCTAGTTATTTTACTCTATGTTGTGTGACTTCTGTAGTATGTACCTGACGAGATGCAGCGAGATATGCCAGGCAATAAATCATACATTCTATGGTTTGTGTCTTCGTTATTCAAATTAGGTAGTTAGTTAATTAATTAGTTAGATGATTAGTTTGTTGATTAGTTAGTTAGTTAACTAATTGAATAAGAAATTAACTAGTTGTGTCAGGTCTTAGTCAGATATGACTGAGCTACCGTAGACGGTACTACCTGCTTTCTTTTAGCGCCGAACGTTGGGCGGCGCTTACCAAACCCGACACCCCACATTGTGCCAACGGCTTCGGGCGGAAGAGCGCAATTGGGAGAGTACAAGCCTTACCCTGGTGCGAGGAAATGCAACCTAAAGACAAAGTGTCATGGCAGGGCAGACCAGGCCCTAAGCCTTGGTTGGCGGCTGGTCTAGGATCGAAACTCCGACAGGCGGACAATTAGAGCATTGCTTTGCTTATCCGGCAGCTTCTGCAGCTTGTCTTGTTCCAGATGTAGAGGTGTTTCCTTTCCTCTGGAGTGAACTAGGCAGGCCGAGAGAGGGATCATGCTGCATGGGCAACACATGATCTCTATATTTTAGCCCAGGCTTTGTGCTATGGAGAGGCAATAACTCCATCCCTTACAAACTATCGTCTGTCAAGACGGCAAGGTGCCAATGGTAGTTAACTAGCTAGTTAGTTAATTCGTTACTTAGTTAGTTGATTAGTTAGTTCGTTAATTAATTAATTAGTTAGTTAATTAATCCGTTAGTTTAATTGGTTAGTTAACTAGTTAATTCGTTAGTTAATTAATTAGTTGATTTGTTAGTTCGTTAGTTAATTAATTAGTTAGTTAATTAGTTAGCTAGTATAACTAGATGGCTATTTAGTTAGTTGGTTGGCTATTTAGTTAGTTGGTTGGTTAATTAGTTATTTCGTTCAATTAGTTGGTTAGTTAGTTTGTTAATTAAAGAGTTATTAGTTAGTTATTTAGTTTGCTGGTTGGTTAATTAGTTAGTTAGTTAAGTTATTTATTTAGTTCAGTTAGTTAGTTGGCTAGTTAGTGTATTAATTATGGTAGTTTGTTTGTTAGTCAACATATCATCTTCAGTGCACGACGAATTATTAGTGCATAAGTGTCTCAGATCACCCCCGCCAGATCTCCCCATCAGCGAGTCCTGCTGACGCAATCAATTCTGCGTTACTTGATTATTCTTCTGACTTCCTGCAACGCGCTAGTCTATCTAGCTTGACTCCGTGTGACTTCATATCCTTGTAGTCTAGTAAAACTTGCAGAGTCAAATCCATCTCTGGGGTCGTTTATCTACCCTACCTATTTGAGAGTGTTCAATATATCAGCCGGATAAATTTTTTTTTTTTTTTTAAACACAGTGAAATGGTTATTGACCATAATGAATGTACTTCACAAGTCTAATTAAAACAACAATAGATGGACATGACACGAAGTGCAGAAATGCTAGAGTCAAATTTCAAATTACCTTGCTGTCCTCATGGGTGGTGATACTAAACTAGAATCACACCGTCACCTCTCACAAACATTGTTATTGTCCGTTTTGTTCTCTTCAAAATCTCTTAATAAGTTTCTTCATCAATTTCTGAAGTTGTCACTGTCTTTTGCACACCACCAAGTATCACGTGCAGATGTTAATCGTAAGCATTCAGTCGCCCATGCAACTCTCGATCTGTCTTCATCTTGACATAAATTCGCTCATCTAAACTTAAAAGAACAAGACCCAGAGGCTCCACAACCGTTTGTACTGGTATTGTTTGGTTCTGATCGTCCGCAATCCCCAGTGTTTCATATCAACACCATTATCATGTGCCATGCTGATAAGTGTGACCATCTCATACGATCACCAGAGTCGTGGATCAGCTCCGTGTTCTTGTCTCGACCATACTACGTGGCCAAGCCATTCAGGTATTTACTTCTCTGCCTTCCCCTTATTCTTACCCATTTACTCTTGCCAGTTGTCGCCAAGTTCTCCAGTGTATTTCTTCTCATAACGTGTCCAAAACATTTGACTGTCTACGCCTAATTTCTCTAATCAGTTTACAGTTTTCATTTGTTTCTCGTGGGACTTGATCATCTGCTTAATATCATTCATCCGTCCCCCAACAGCAGCCAAGTCTACAAGTGTGTCTGCTGGCTAGCTTCCTCTTATACCTGCCTGGCCTGGCATAAAAATGGCACAGCTATTAATCAGTCGTTCATCAACACAGAGAGCCCACGTTGCATTATTCACTTCTGTACCAGACACATACTATTGTTGAACAATTGTGTGTGCAACTACTGGCTTTCTAGTGACCGCTGCTTCCATCGACAATGAACTGTAATTTTAGTGGCGGACTGTTGTCTTGGCATTCTGGCAGCAGCCTTATACATGTATACCTCTACCTACTGTTGGTCTGTCGGGACTGTTGTCTGTTCCACTTTTCACATGTGGCAGTGAGGAGCATTTAGTGTGATATTCATTACCACAGGAACGGAGCATTGTGGGGTGATCTTTGCCGTTAAGTTGGAACCGCGAATAACGATTAAGTCTTTTCTCATTTTCTTACTCTTATTTTCATACATTTTCCCAGTTGTTACAATTTGTTTCAATTTTTTTTTCTCTTTGGATAATGTAGCCAGATACGTTGACAAACTCTATCTTATATTCTTTGTGTTTCAGCCTCTTCCGAACCACATATTTAGATGATATATTCTGCCTGTCCAATGTTGTTTTTTTCAGTATTCTGTTGTGGAAACTGATTTTTTGTGCTTGTGGCGAAGGTTACGGACGCTGGCCGTACAGAAAGCAAAGGCAAACTACCGAACGTAACCTTGCAAGAAATCACAAACAGCCAACAATATTGGGGTTGACTGCGACATCCTGTAAAGGATATGCAACTAACTTTACTAATACACATTATACAGGAGGGAAAAATCAAAGGCAGACGAAAAAGAGATGGACAATGTTACACGGGGAAGATAAAATGCAGAGATGGACGAACAGCAGTCTGTCAGAGTGCACAAGTACATCAAGAGACAGGAATTGTGGATCTTTTGCACTTGATTTATCTGAGCTGCTACTGAAGCAGTAAAATGGAGGAGAGGGCAACACGTGTTCCCATATGGCTGAAGCCTTATCATCATCATCCAGTGCCTTGCCAGCTGGCATAGGCGATCATGCCTCTCCACAAATTGTGATATCCGACATCATGGATCTGTTCGTGTGTTGACTCCCTTCCGTGCCATGGCACAAGACTGTCAAGTATCTTCTTGCACTGTCTTCCTCTATCTCTCTTTCTGCAAATTTTTCCAGTTGTCACAACATGTTCCAGTGCCTTATTGCACTCACTATTTATACAATTTCTCCCCTCATGCTTTCATTTAAAAATATTCTATACTTCAAACCAAGCCATGTGAAACTTCCACCATTTCTCCCCTCATGGCTTGATATTCAAATCATCTACATTGCACCTTGCCTAATGTCAGGAAATATTTTGTCTTAGTTATAATAAAATTGCCAGCAGTGTGGTACACTCTTAATCAAATAGGCTGGCTAACCTAATCACCAAAAATAAACATAGCAGTTTGTTA
The DNA here is from genome assembly GCA_014155875.1 of Cepaea nemoralis. Taxonomy (NCBI): domain Eukaryota; kingdom Metazoa; phylum Mollusca; class Gastropoda; order Stylommatophora; family Helicidae; genus Cepaea; species Cepaea nemoralis. The sequence continues at coordinate 476,677 of JACEFZ010010749.1, read as the reverse complement.
ACCTCACAAATCTGTCATTAATGCCTTTATAGTTAGTTAGTTGCATATCCTACACATGACATCACAATCAACTCCAATATTTATTGGCTGTTTATGTCTTAGTCACACATGTCTGAACTACCGTATAACAGTAGATGGTACTACCTGCTTTCTGTTAGCGCCGAATGTTCGGTGGTGCTCACCACACCCAACAACCTACATTGCGCCAACGGCTTCAGGCGGAGGAGTGCAATTGGGAGGGTACAAGTCTGATCCTAGTTCGAGGAAAGGCAACCTAAAGGCTAAATGCAATGGCAGGGCAGACCAGTCCCTAAGCCTTGGTCAGCAACTGGTCTAGGATTAAAACTCCAACAGGTAGACAGTTAGAGCATAGCTTTGATGATCCAACAGCTTCTGCAGCTTGTCTTGTTCCAGATGTATTGGTCTTACTTTTCCTCTGGACAACACTAGGCAGGTCGAGAGATAGATCATGCTACATGGGGCAATACATGGTCTCTACAACTCAGCCCAGGCTTTGTGCTATGAAGAGATTATTATGCCTGTTTTTGAAGCACAATGTAATAAACTATTGTCAGTCAATATCACAATGTGCCAGTATACGCCACTATATAATAATACTAACTAGTTCAGTGGTTCTCAACCTTTTTTTGGCCCATACACCCCTTCACCAAATTTTCAGAATGTCATCCCCCCCTTTCATATTTCTTCTCTATAAATCCCTCACACCCCCCCCCCTTCTTTACACAGTGTACGTAAAAATGGAAGCTTAATTTAATAACACCTGCTAGAACATGTCTAGACATCTACATAAAACGTGATTTGTGGGTCTACTTACATTATAAAATGAATTTCAGAAGGGTGAGAAGTTCACAACCGTAAGGTATGGAGGGAAAAACAAGATCAAGTAATCGGTTCTTGTATTAACGCGATCTTGAAATAAGCTTAATTTCCCCCCTCCTCCCCCCCTGGAAACCCTAAAATTCCCCCCCCCCTTCCCTGGGGGAAATTCCCCACCAGTTGAGAACCACTGGACTAGTTAATACACCTCTGGTAAAGTGAGCTAAACCAATATATCTGATGACCTAGCTAATATATAATAAAACATACAACTTGAATATTGTCAAAGCCTGTAATTACATCATTAAAAGAATAGTAAGACAATCTACATAAAGATATGACAGGTCATGGGTTACTTGCAGTAAGTGTTCACATCTCATCGCAACAGGCACGAACTATGCAAATGACCTTGTGGTCAACCAGCTCTGCATGATCAAACAAACCGCTCATTGATCGCCATCCACGCTCTTCACAAAGCATAGAGTAAGTTCACACCTCATTCCTGTCAACTTGCTTCATTGGCAGTTTCCCCTTGTAAACAATTGGGTGTTTTCCTTGTAAACAACTGGGTGTTGTCAATATAAACAACTGGTGTTTTCCTTGTATACAACTGGGTTTTTTCCTTATACACAACTGTGTGTTTTCCATGTAAACAATTGGGTGTTTTCCTTGTAAATAATTGGATGTTTTCCTTGTAAACAACAGGGTGTTTTCCATGTAAACAATTGGGTGTTTTCCTTGTAAACAATTGCATGTTTTCCATTAAACAACTGGGTGTTTTTGATGTAAACAATTCGGTGTTTTCTTTGTAAATAATTTGGTGTTTTACTTATAAACAACTGGGTGTTTTTGATGTAAACAATTCGGTGTTTTCTTTGTAAATAATTTGGTGTTTTACTTATAAACAACTGGGTGGTTTGCATGTAAACAACTGAGCGTTTCCTTGTAAACAATTGGGTGTGTTTCTTGTAAACAAGTGAGTGTTTCCTTGTAAACAAGTTAGTGTTTTTCTTGTAAACAATTCAATGTTTTCTATGTAAACGATCTAATCATCGCTTACCCCCAACTAATGGGTGTAGTTAGGGTCTTATCACCTCAAAATAACATAACAGTAACGATAACAGTAACGATAACAAGTTACAAGCCAAACAGCAATATTGAAGATACAAGCCAAATACTGCAGTTTAAATTTCATCATTATGATTTTCATCATACAGATGGATTCCATGACATAAGTGTCCTGACCACAACCAGGAAACAGATGAGTAGCTTTTATATATATATTTTCATGCAGAGGTGTTGATATAGTTGTATTGGTGTGCGTTTGTTGTTTGTGTGCTGACAAAGGTTTCGGCCGAAACGTCAGTTTGTTACTTGTGATTATGTTCTAGTAAAGCTCACCGATTACTTTTGGTGATTTATTCGTTTTATATAAACAGCATATTCACACCAACCCTATGCTACCAATCTCAAATTTGGACTTTATCCAAATCACACTTTCGCAAAATCAACACCTGTGAGATGAGATGCCTGAGGAGAGCTGCCAACTTAACTATCCCGAGACCGAGTAAGAAATGCTGTTATTATACAGACAGTGGGATCAACACCTTATGCCACATTTATTGAAAGACAGAAGATCAAATGGTTCGGCCTTCTCATTAGAATGCAACATCACAACTACCATCACTGGTCCTACATCAAAGATCATCTGTGACGAGACCAAGAGGATGCCTGTCATAGACCTGCTTCGGCTCGTTGTAAGTCAGTGGCATACTTTGTGACAAGATACGACAACAATAGAATGAACGGTTAACACTGGCGTCCTAAGTTTCCACATCTTTTATTGAATACACTGTAGCACAACAAGACTTCTCGCACTGCCAGTTTCATAACAATCTCATTCTGTCGAATGGCAAAAATATTGTTATCGCATACATGCGGAACCACTTGGAGACACAGTCAATTATTATAGTGAAATACTTATCATCCTGAGTGTCGCCAAGAAATTCTATTCATTTAGTACACACCGTCATTAATCGATAACTTGCCTACTTACAAATGGCGGAACGCGCTGAACTGCTGACCTCTTCCTGGTGTGTTGTTGGCCTGGATCGTTGGCAGACTTCAGCCTGCGACAGTTAGTGAATTCTGGACACTTTTCAACGCCATGGCTACATGCATGGCTTGTTCGTTTCTTTCACATCGTAAGTTGTAATTTGCCACCTGATGTTTAACTATTTTCACTGCGAGCGACAATGTTTTCTCGAGCTCTCTTCTCAGCCAACTCTCGTATCTCAATCCCTTTGTCCCCACATCAACTTCGTCACGTAGTGTTTCGTTTATCAAGTGACTGACTAATATTTATAGTCTTAGTTCTAACGTTGTTACTATGTTCTGACTATTTTCGTAACCATTACTCAGTCTTTTCTTGTTAACTCTTGAGATCTATAGTGGGTATGTCTCGTCCTCTTACTTCTTTTTCTGTTAACTCTTTTCAGAGTCTTTTCGGCACATGGCAATCCCCAGAAGAAAATGGATTGACGACATCAAAGACATTGTACAGTCATATAGAATGACACTATTCAGTGCCGTCCATCGGGCTCTGGAATGCAAATTATTCTCCCGATGACGCTTGACAGCAGAAGTGGAAGATGATGATGATGATGATGATTTATTGTATGTTTTACACAGGACTTGCTAGGTCATGTGATATGTTTTACACAGGACTTGCTACGTCATGTGATATGTTTTACACAGGACTTGCTACGTCATGTGATATGTTTTACACAGGACTTGCTACGTCATGTGATATGTTTTACACAGGACTTGCTACGTCACATGATATGTTTTATACAGGACTTGCAACGTCATGTGATATATTTTACAGAGACATAAAAGGCAACAACCATTAACCTTATGGCTATTATATGTACAGGGTGCGTCAAAAAAGAATATTGATATTTGGAATGTGTATAGTTTTACATTCTTAAAGATCTGAACACTGAAGAAAACTGGCTCATTCACATCATATCTCAGAAAGTGGATTACTTTGGCCAAATTAAGCAATACAGTACAACAGTCATGGAGGGCATGGTCCCTGTAAGAAAAGACAGCAGTTGATCAACTGGAAGATGGACACAGGAAACTGCAGACACCTGGAGCATGAGGGTGCATGAGGCAGGGAAAATGACAAGAGGTTGAGAACCTTTTTCAGTTGGTCCTGATGTCAGCGACATTCTGCAAAGACCCTGCTCATCATTTCATGCAGTGCCTTGTCAATTGGCATGGTTAATAATGAAAATCCACGAATTGTGATCTCCGACGACATGGATCAATTTGTGTGTTGGTTCCCTTTCATGCCATGACACAAGACTGTCAAGAATGTTCTCATGTTTCTTCCTCTATCTCTCTTTCTACAAATCCTTCCGGTCACAACCTGTTTCAGGTTTTGTCTTCTCATAATGTGGCCAAAAATGATGACTGCCTCTTTCTGATGTCTGTAATAAGTTGTCTTTGTGACTCAGCTTCCCTCAAAATGTCCAGAGGGAAGCAAAGACCCTACTAGATGATGATGAATACTTTCAGTAATTGGAGACTCAAGAAGTTTTGTGCACTAGATAAATTGTCAGATTATGGACAGCTGTGCAATGAAAGAAGTTGTTCATTTCAGGTGCTAAACTGTGCAGCAAGAATTGAACATGGCTAACACCATGGCAGAAGTCACTTTGGTACTGTAGTTTCTCAGTCATAACTGGGCTATTGTTTAGATGTGGGCTATGTAACAGATGTAACATACGCACAAGAGGAGAACACTTTAAATGGTGGATAGCATCAAGCAATGAGCAGGATGAGGTTGTTAGACTGAACTATCTTGGAGACAGACAGAGAGTGGTGGACATCCTCTGAAGTCAACCTTAGTCAAGATGACATGGCAAAGACAATGGCTTACATGGGAAGACAGCATCATGACATGGTCATGTATTCAAATTCCCGTCAATGTGAAGATTTAAAATAAATTTACTCAGGCCCCTAGATTAACCCATTCTGAGATGAGTACCAGGTAATGGGGGTATAGCTTCAAGAAATGGGTGAGAAGAAAATTTAGACTGGAACATCTTGGAAAGAGACAGAGTGTTTGGACATCTGACCTTAGTCATGAACATGGCAAGAGGAAGGCAATACTTTAAATGGGAGGTTGGCATCAAGAGAGGAACGGAATGAGGCTGTTAGACTAGACCTTCATGGAGAGAGTTGGTAGAGATTTACAGCAGTTGACCTTCGTTGTCAAGATGGCAATTCATCCCATCTGATGCCACACAGTGAGGACACACTAAGGCACTGCAAGAGGAGACATTAAATTTGGACATTTAACTGTCTTTTGTGAGGTCCCTTTTCTACGCCTTAATGCATATTGGGTGGTGGTGCTCGCTCTATATTTGTATACACTAACCAGCACTCTATGGGTTAGTTAGTCATTAGTTGCGGTTCCATAAAACAGAATTATTTGTTATAAATGCTATGGGTTAGTTAGTCATTTAGTTACGGTTCCACAAAATAGAATTGTTTGTTATAAACACTATGGGTTAGTTAGTCATTAGTTGCGAACTTCACGGCAAAAGGTCACCCCATAATGCTCTGTTTCTGTGCCAGTGAATATCACACAAAATGCTCCTCACTGTCCATGTGAAATGTGGGACAGACAGCAGTCCCTACAAACCAACAGCATGCACAGGCATACATGCATAAGGCCACTGCAGAATGCCAACACAACAGTCCGCCAGTAAAATTACTGTTCATCATCGAAGGAAGTGGCAGTCACTATAAAACCAGCAATTGCACACACATTACTGCATAAGGCAAAACAAGCTACTTCAGCAACCAGCCATCTGCCATTTTTCTGACAATGCATTCCACAATACAAACCTCTGTGAACAGATGTAAAAGCATTTCACGTGAAATCTACAGCTCATAGTGTCGCTTCACATACTTAACTTAGTAGCTATGCGACGGAACCATGTACTAATAGTCCAACATGAGGAAAATGCGTAAGTAAACCGTAGCCAGAAGCAAAAACACTCCAAAGGCTTAAACAGCTTAGCAGCCTATCCGCCATATTGGACCCAGCACTTTATGGGTGATGTGGTCAATAGCACGCCAGTCACATCTACTTTCCAGAACCCTTCCAGGTAGCCATTTTAGGCCAGCATGCTTGCCTGCTGGCCCAGTGGTCATCTATTTGAATCTCCATCGAGGCAGGAATGTTTAAAACATTGACCTCGGTTCCCAGGGTGACCCGGCCTTAAATAAATACCAGGAAATGTCCTGACAAGACAAACCCCCAGCAAGGTACTGACCTCATCACACATCAAGTACTGACTTTCCAATACAAATATGGGGCTAGCACCATTTACCCAATATGAATCAAAGCAAGGACAAGGACCCTTTTCTCTTTGTTTTTTTAACATAGCATTCATTAAAATGCATTCAGTATCCACTGTTGTATATGTACAGATCAGTGACTGATCAATAAAAAGGATGTATGTTTGTGCTAACACAGCTTGCTTTCATTATATGTGTACGTTATATATTTGTGTATACTGTTCATACATCTGGACACTTTACAAACAAGGCCAGACGATACTTCAAGTTTAGTCACTGTGGTCTCTGCTTGGGTAGTGTGTTCATGTATTTGCAAATGATTGACAGCATGACTTCATCAGCTCCTCCCCCAATGGAAATCAAGCGCATGTCTCTGAAAACAAATTAAGAAGGAAACTATTTTAGAAGGAACATAATTTTAGAAGGAAAACAATTTCTAGACAAAAACAATGTTAGAATGAAAACAATTTTTGAAGGAAATATATTGTAGAAGAAAAGCAATTTTTGAAGGAAACCAATTTCTAGACAAAATCAATGTTGGAAGAGAAATATTTTAGAAGGAAAACCATTTATGAAGGAAAAATATTTTTGAAGGACATCATTGTTTTAGAAGAAAAAATATTACAAGAAAAATATTTTAGAAGGAAAATAATTTCAGAAGGAAAACAATTCTAAAAGGAACAATTTCTAGCTAGACAAAAGCACAGAGAGAGAGAGAGAGAGAGAGAGAGAGAGAGAGAGAGAGAGAGAGAGAGAGAGAGAGAGAGAGAGAGAGAGAGAGAGAGAGAGAGGCACAGAGTGACACAGAGGCAGAGACAGAGAGACAGAGAGAGGCACAGAGTGACACAGAAACAGAAAGAGACAGAGAGGGGCATATAGTGACACAAAGGCAGAGAGAGAGAGAGAGAGAGAGAGAGAGAGAGAGAGAGAGAGAGAGAGAGAGAGAGAGAGAGAGAGACAGACAGACAGACAGACAGACAGACAGACAGACAGAAGTGAAGTATTCATGTTACAAGTCTGTATAGTGTTAAGTAGGACATCCCAGACAGATCATTATCATCAAGTGTCATCTCCACACAGAAGATCAACTGTAACGGGTCTCCAACACTGTTTGTCTTTTGACTTCACAGTACACTCATAAAAGCTTTTTACATTCCATCTACACATCACAGCGACATAATGATACATGACATACTGACGAGGTCAGTGGTGAGAAACAGACAGAGTGGATGGTGTTTCATTGCAAGGCTAATGGACGATTCCTAAAACAGGAGAGTCTGGCATATGAGACTACGACCTCCAGCATGAGAATGGAAGTGGAAGCAGTCACAGTGGCATTCCGTTGGTTAGACGAGACCACTGCAACACACATTGTATTCATTATGAATTCCAAGAGTATGCCTAGTAAAGTGGAGAAAGGAATGTTTCATGTGGAATGGCTTACCTTGCTTCAGAAATCAGATTGTGAGAAATGTATGGATTTTTTGCCCTGGCCATGCAGGAGTGCGGGGGAATGAACAGGTTTATAGGCTGGCAGGGAATGCACCTCTTGGTGGTAAATTACTTATGGACAAGGGAGAGGTGGCCGTGCACTTGAGGGACCAGGTGGAGAAAATGGGGGAACAGACTAAGAACCCGTTTGTGGAAAGGATGAGATTGTGGGGGATTGGCAGGGGTTCTGGTAGAATCTCAAATCTGAGAAGGAAGACCAGGAGAACTTTCAATCAGATAACTGGTGGGAACAAATTGCAGTGTGACTCTTCACTGGCTGTTGAATAAGGGGACTGAGCACGTACGGGAATGTCCTGAGTGCAGTGATGTCAATTCTTAGCTCAACTTAACTCAACTACATTCCATCTCTGGCTGTTGTCTGCCTCACATATAACATTGCTTTCCTCTTCCAGGCTTGCCCACTATATTTCCATGCATCATAACCTTGATAAAAGGCTGTAAGTGCAACAGCCTCACAGATCATTCTGAGACAGGTGAAGACATGTATGCTTCGTGCAGATTGGCATCAATTAAAACATCAAAGACTGGGAGTATCTGTTGGATCTTTTCCCCAGGACATGCTGGTGTTAGTTAGTCAGTTAGTTAGTCAGTCAGTCAGTTAGTCGCAGCTCCAACATCACAGCAACAGGTTGTCCCCATTATGCTCTGTTCCTGTGCCAGTGAATATCACATAAAATGTTCCTCACTACCCCATGTGAAAAGTGGAAAAGGCAGGAGTCTCGACAAACAACAGCCTGCTCAGGCACACTGTGCATAATTCTGCGCCAGAATGTCACCACAAAAGTCCTCTACGAACATACCGTTCATCCTTGATGGAAGTGGCAGTCACTATCCTACCCAGATGTTCACCTACAAAGTCTCAATGTTTTTAGATGTTATTGTTCCATTTCTAGATGTTTTCTAGCCAGCCACGCCATTTTTTCTCTGAAATGCAGTTCATGCAACAAAACAACCTCGGACAGATGTAAAAACATTTCACTGTACATGATGCCATCGCCAGAATGCCAACACAAAAGTCCTCCAAGAAAAATACAGTTCATCCTTGATGGAAGCGGCAGTCACTTTCCCAACCAGATGTTAGCCTATATAGTCTCGATATTTCTAGATGTTGTTGTTCTGTTTCTAGATGTTATCTCCGAAATGCAGTTCACGCAAGAAAACAACCTTGGACAGATGTAAAAACATTTCACTGTACATAATGCTGGTGTAGTGGGAAACAGACTGGATGAGTCTGCACCTCTAGGTGGGGTATTGATGCACGATAAGGCAGATGTTTTCAGGGCCCTATGGAATCATGTGTAGCATGGAAGAACAGATAGATCATTATAGCACAGAGAGAACGGAGCGGCAGGGAGAGACCAAAGGATCTTGCCGAATAATTAGTACTCCAAGGAATGTTCAGACTGACACATAATCAGACTGTAACTGTTATCATTAGTATTGGGGCTCTTCACTGGCTGTTGAAGATAAGGTTAGAACACTATGGGAATGTCCTGAAAGCTGTGATGTCGGTTCTTGACTCAACTCAACTCAACTAACTAAACTACTATAACTGTCTGACTTTGATCTGACTTCAGTAATGTTTTCTTCAATCCATTTTAGTAATACTTCTTTGTTTGTTTTCATCTCCTTCCATGATACTCCCCCATTCATCTACTTTACCACATTTTGTGCTGCAGTGGCATAGTATTTAGTGCACCTGCCTGTCAGAACAGTGGTGTAGGTGCAATCCCCAGCTGTGGCAGAAACATTTCCTTCCAACAAGTTCATCTCTGGCATTGTCCCAGACTCACAAAATGGGTATGGTGATAAACACATTTTAGAAATGAAACAATTTTAGAAAGAAAATAGTATTAATAGGAAAACAATTTTGGAATAAAACAATTTAAGAAGGAAAAACAATTTTAGAAGGGAAATAATTTTAGAAGGGAAACAATTTTGCAAACAAAACAATGGGTATGGGATAAAAGAAAGTAAAGGACTCTTTTTATAGGCTTTGAGGCGTATTGTACATATGGTGCTAGTCTCATATTTGTATTGACCAATCAGCTCATGATGATGTGGTCAATATCATGCTGGCTAACTTTACTAAGCCTAAACCATTACCCTCTTTGGGCAACAATCACCTTCAAATATCCTGTGTGGGTGAAACCGTGGTCAGCCGCTATCTGGGGCTGACTCAGTCACAGGATAATTAACCTGAGCCAGGGATGGACCCTAATATACCTTCTCTTTGAGGTTGAACTGGGTAGGGGTAATCGTATAATTGAATCAAACGTCTTTACTTCCCAAACCATTTCCTTGTTTCCATTTTAGTGTGGATCAACTTGCGGCCTTTTAGCTAAGATCAAAGTGTAACAGCGGTTCACCACCTACACTGATCAGTTGGACTAAAAGATTGACTTCTGATCCTTGACTTGGGGATGTAAATTAGAAGTACCTCATAAGTCAGATGGGTTCGCCTGATGGTGAGGGACAGTGGGGAAAGCTAATCCACACACAAAAATTTGTCCTATGCACTAGAAGTAGTAGTTGATTGATTGATTGATTGATTGATTTAGGAACCGACATCACAGCATTCGGGGCATTCTCATAAGCACTCCATCCCAATCAGCAGCCAGCGAAGAGTTCCAATACTAATAGTACCAGTAGCAATCTGATTATATGTCCGTCTCGCCTTCCTCTGAGCGTCGAGCGTCGGCCAGATCCCCTCGTCACTCCTCGTTGTCTCATTCTTGCCAGACTATGGTGATCCATTTGCTCCTCCGAGGTGTACACGTGCTCCCACAAGGCCGCACCCACGTCTGCCTTGTCATGCATCAATACTCCACCAAGTTCTGCCGAGCCAAGTAGTAGTACGTGTATGGACTATGCTTGAGCTCAAAGTGAGCAAATGCAAAAAAAATAAAAAAGATAAAAGTATCTGAACTTGATCTGGCCAGGGCCACCATCAGAGGCGGTCACCCGAATGACAAGCAGGCATGTGGGGACCTGATGACGTGGATCTGACCCCTGGAGAACTGTGAGCCCTTATAGGAAATGTTTTTTAAAATAAAAAATAACTTGAGAGCCAGAGTCAATTTAAAAATCTGCCTTGATACGAATTCATACCCTTGACCACCACACTGGCAGGCAAGCATGCCAGTTACTACACTAATGTAGCTTCATAAAAGGATAATCTTCAGGAAATATCAATATCTGTGGAGATGCATTTACGCCTATGCCAGTTTGTAGGCACATGATAATGATGATGATGAATCATTAGTATAATGTACGACAAAAGAAGCCACCATACCTGTACATCCTGCTAATTAAGACATCTTCGGTATAACCCATTCCACCCCAGAACTGCAGACATTTGTCAGACACCTCCCGCACCAACCTGCCAGTCTTCAACTTGCAAATGGAAGCCAGTTTAGTCACGTCCTGTCCTTTCACGTACAAGGCTGCATGGGAGAGAAATAATTATTTACTTCATGTTCTCATAAGTCTGGTATCAGACAGAGCCCATTACCGGGGATTGAATCTGCCCAGAGTAAGCAAACCTCACACAAGTTCATGCCAAACTTGGACACACTGACCTTTGAGATGCATAACTACCTCGGCATCAGCACACCGGAAGTTTTAGAACAAGTGCTCTTAACCATTCAGCCATGCTGACCTCCTTTCACACTTATCTCATCTGATGTTATGTTTGCCCCTCTGTACTTGAATTTACTAATCTGGTTCAGTATTTGTCCCTTCTATTGTAAATTCACAATGCGATGTTATTTTCTTCATTGAGATGACCATTGTTTCTGTTTTCTTGAAATTCAAGGTGAGTTCTTTTTTGCACTATCTATTATTACCATGCCTAAGAGATGTTGCAGGTATTTAGCATTTTCAGTTATCACTACTGTGTCATCTGCATAATGTACATTGTTTATAACATTCATTTGTTTATAATATTCATTTGTTTATAACATTTATGAGCTGTCTCGAGGTATGGTGTCCGCCTCGAGTGCTGGAGGTCCCGGGTTCAAGCCCCGATGAGGGCCGGGATTTTTCACGTGGACTTCTAGTAACATAATTTCCCCTGATCTCTGGGTAGTAAGATCGGACGCCCATGTGTATTGTTGCGCACATAAAAAATCCCTTGGCAGTTGAAAACTGAAAAAGATTAGCCTAACGGCGCTGCCCGGGCAAAATTTCGAGTTAAAAATCTACCCAAAGTATTTCAGGATCCTTGCCGGTGCTACGGAATTCATGCACTGAGCTGAGATTCTTTGGACTCGGGCTTGGAGTTAGGAGTAGAACAGAGCACTTATGGGTTACACCCATGTGCTGTGATGTTGATCCATCGTCTAAACTAAACTAAATCATTTGTTTATAATATTCATTTGTTTATAACATTCATTTGTTTATAACATTCATATGTTTATAACATTCATTTGTTAACAACAGAAATGAGAATCCTGAGAAGAATACTTAATGTTTCAAGAAGAGAGAAAATCAGAAATGAAGAAATCAGGACTAAAGTGGGAGCAACGCTAGTTTTATTTCACAGAGGGAATAGCAGAGTCAATAAGAATCTCGGTATCTTGGTATATGAAGCCCCTAAACGAGCACTCTCTCGCTGTTTATGCTTCACCTCGACACCGCAAGGTACAAGAGGAACAAGATGAAATGAGATGAGATTCATTTGTTTATAACATTAATTTGTTTATAACATTAATTTCATATAGCTGTTATAACATAATGCAACTGCTGCTGTTAATGGCTCAGAATGGAAAAAAAAACATACCTACTGCCCGATAGACAGCAGATCTCAAAAGTTCCACGTCTGCTGCCAGTTCTGCCAAAGTGAAATGAACAATTTGATTGTTGAGCACCGGCTGGCCAAACACCTTCCTCTCCCTGGTGTAGTTAATGGTCTCAGTAATCATCCTCTCCAGCGGTGCCAGGCCTGTCCATAGAATGGAACATATTTGATCTGTAGTCAATGTTCTAACAGAAACACCTCTACCTGTTTGCCTGCCTGCCTGTCTGCCTGTCTGCCTGCCTGTCTACCTGTCTGCCTGCCTGTCTGTCCATCTTCCTCAAACTAGGGCCTTATTTAACACTGGGTGATTTTCATCTGTGTTGTCCACTAAATTAGGTGTAAGGTCTTTGACAGATATGACTGAGCTACCATAAGTCAGATATTACTGAGCTACCATATAACAGTAGATGGTATTACCTGCTTTCTGTTAGTGCCGAATATTTGGCAGCGCTCACTGAACCCATCACCCCACATTGTGCCAATGGCTTCAGGTGGAGGAGTGCAATTAGGAGGCTACAAGCCTTATCTTAGTGCGAAGAAATGCAACCTAAAGATTATATGTCATGGCAGGGCAGACCAGAACCTATGCCTTAGCCAGCAACTTGTCTAGGATTAAAGCTCTGAGAGGTGGACAGTTAGAGCATTGCTTTGCTGGTCCGGCAGCTTCTGTAGCTTACTTTTTCTAGATGTATTGGTGTTACCTTTCCTCTGGAGTAAACTAGGCAGGCCGAGAGAGTGATCGTGCTGCATTGACAACACATGATCTCTACAATTTAGTCTAGACTTTGTGCTATAGAGAGGTATAACATTGGCTACCGCCATGGGTTGTAGTTATTGTGCCTTGTTAGAAACACAATGTAACAAACTACTATCTGTCAAGACGGTAAGGTGCCAGTGTCCTCTAAAAGGCCAACTTGGCAGTAAATGTTTTACAATGAAGAAGTCGAATGTGAAGTATGAACATGTATGGCTTCTATGTTGCAGTTTTTGATGCAGATAACCAGCAATGAGGCATGTATATCAATGTTGGTGGAGATTATGATGAAAAATAAAGTGGAAATAAAAGTTAAGAAATAAATGGTGTTCATGTTCAAACTTCATTCAATTTTGTTTAAACATCCAAATTTAATTTCCTTAGGGAGTCTCTGTGGCGAAGTGGTTACGCCGCCTGCCTCGTGTTCTGAAGTTTGTATGTTTGTCTCCGGCCTAGGTCGCTCAGTTCACGAGTGTAGTTTTCTCAGAGACTACTGGGGGTCATCGCTGGAACTACAGAGTTTGTGATTTGTGTGACTATTTCAGCAGGCCGCCCTGTGGAAATAAACCGAACCATTTGGGATAAAACCCGGTGCAATGAAGTCAATCCTCTTGTCTTTTAAAACCTTTAAACTTCCTGACTGATTTCCCCTGGCAAATATTTGAGTTAAACTCCTGAGTTTAAGAAACAAATAAACAATAACAACTCCTGAGTTTAAGAAACAAATAAAATATAACTCCCGAGTTTAAGAAACAAATACAAAATAACAATCAAAACCAAACCCCAAAACCACCAAATACAAGTCTACTTACTTGATGCTACAGCAAATAACCTTTCTTCCTGAAACTGCAGCATTTGGTACACAAAACCTTGACCTTCCTCTCCAATAACATGTGATTTGGGTACACGAACATCCTCGAAGAAAATCTGAGCTGTGTCAGAGGACCACATTCCTATCTTCTTTATCTCTTTGGCAACTGTAATGCCTGTAATCATCAGTGAAATTTAATAATCAGATTACAACAAGTAAGTAAAAATATCATGGGCATCGCTCCTGGCATTAATTAATATAGAGACAACACATGAAGTAATGGGAAATGAAGGACCTGTTTCATGCCTGGAGATGACGTGGGTATATGATGCTAGCCTGTGGCATGGCCAAGTTCTATCAGGGGGAGCGAGCATAATAAAGAGTGCCATGATACATATAAAATGGCACAATGACTTTTATCACACAAAACAGGTGTCACTGTAAAAAAAAAACAGTGCACGGGGAGAGCAGTCGTTCCCCCTGTTCTACCCCTGGATATGCCACTGGTGCCAGTGCCATGTTTCTGTAGACTAACCAGCACCAGATGATTGATGTGGTCACCTTTACTTCCTGTAACACTTCCTGCTACCCATTTTAATGTGCATCCACCTGGTAGCTCAGATCAATTTAAAAATCTCTGCCTCAATGAGGATCACATGACCACCAGGCCTGCAGGCCGTTATGCTAGCCAGTGTACTGTTATGGCTCCCTAATACTGTTTCAGTTTGCTACTCTAAGGCAATATTGGATAAAGTAGTTTGGTCATATTCTGACAATGAAGCTCTGACTATAAATTTGTGCTTACAGTCATAGAGCAAGAATCAGATGATCAGTTCTATCAAGGTTTTACTAAAGAAAGACAACCAAGAATGAGTCAATCAATTCCATCAAGGGTTCACTAAACAAACACAACCAAGAATCAGATGATAAATTCTACCAAAGGTTCACTAAACAAACACAACCAAGAACCAGATCTATTCTTTCAAGGGTGGGTTTACTAAACAAATTCAACCAAGAATAAGATAAATTCCACCAAGGGTTCACTAAATATACACAACCAAGAATCAGATGATCAATTATATCAAGGGTTCACCAAACAAAAACAACCAAGAATTAGATCAACAATTTCTATCAAGGGTTCACTAAACAAACACAACAAAGAATCAGATCAATTCTTTTAAGGGTTCACTAAACAAATACAACCAAGAATCACACAATCAATTCTATCAAGGGTTCACTAAATAAACACAATCAAGAATCAGTTGATCTATTCTATCAAGGGTTCACTAAACAACCAAGAACCAGATCAATTCTATCAAGGGTTCACTAAACAAACAACCAAGAACCGGATCAATTATATCAAGGGTTCACCAAACAAAAACAACCAAGAATTAGATCACCAATTTCTATCAAGGGTT
Source organism: Cepaea nemoralis (assembly GCA_014155875.1). Lineage (NCBI taxonomy): Eukaryota > Metazoa > Mollusca > Gastropoda > Stylommatophora > Helicidae > Cepaea > Cepaea nemoralis. Next base: position 461,165 of record JACEFZ010010749.1, on the reverse strand, counting down.
CACTAAACAGACACAACAAAGAATCAGATCAATTCTTTTAAGGGTTCACTAAACAAATACAACCAAGAATCACACAATCAATTATATCAAGGGTTCACTAAATAAACACAATCAAGAATCTGTTGATCTATTCTATCAAGGGTTCACTAAACAACCAAGAACCGGATCAATTCTATCAAGGGTTCACTAAACAAACAACCAAGAACCGGATCAATTCTATCAAGGGTTCACTAAACAAATACAACCAAGATGCTATATTTCAAAATTAAAACTACCCACATAAGAAATACTTACAGCATAAGTAATCAGTCAATCAATTCTATCAAGTGAACACTAAACAAACACAACCAAGAGGCTACAGTCCCAAATTGAAACTACCCACCAAAGAAATATTTACAGCATATGTGTTCTAGGCTAAGTTTCAAAATTAAAACAACCAACCCATAAAAAATATGATGATATGTATGATTCTGGTATTCACACATCAGGATCCTCACTGGTGCTATGAAATTTGTGTACTTAGCTGAGATTCTCCTTGTCTGATCAATGAGAGGTGACTGAGCACTTATGAAGGTATCCATGTGCACAATGTCTTTTGTTTTGGTTTTTGATTCCCCCACACATACTATTATTGCTAGTAGTGGCTACTATTAGGGAGAGCAATGGACTATTTTTGCGTGATCGTTAGCTTTTCCTATTACCAGTGTCAGCCCCCATCATGTGAACTTACTCTGACTTCTGAGGTACTTGTAATTTATGCCCCCAAATCAATCATGAGAAGTCATCATGTGCAGTGAAGACAATCCTTTATTTACAACAGCAAACCAAAGATGGAGGCAGTTACCTGGCAAGTTCATGGGCAAGCACTCACAAAACTTGTTCAAGCCAACCAAAGATAGATAGAACTACCAGGCGAGGTCATGAGCAAACATGTATGAAACTTGTTAACGCAACTGTGCATGTTACATATCCCATGGCATCTATAAACATAAAAAAAATTAGGCCAAATAGTCTGCATCCCAAATAAATTTCAAAACGGAAAACAAACCACCCGCGAAAGGAATATTTACAGCTTGTGTGATTTTGGTGTACATTTGGATTCTCGTCGGTGTTATGGAGTTTGTGCACAGCATTGAGATTTTCCTGTGTGTGATCTATGGCACGATTCTGGAGCACTTACAGAGATAAACATGTGTGTCAATGAAGGCAATCATTTATTTTAAAAAAGTAAAACCACAGATGGAGGAAAGTACCTGGTAAGTTCATGGGCAAGCACACCAGAGACTTGTTCAAATGAGGCTTCCCTTGGCTTGTGTTCACCAAACAGCACATCCAGTCAGCTTGAGTTCCATTTGTTATCCACATCTTTCCACCATTAATGATGAGATCATCTCCTTTCCTCGAGGCTTTTGTTTGTATATCTGAATAACAGTAAGCACATTTCTGCTGAAGAAATACATGAACAAATGATGAATGGCTTTAACAGAAGGAGAAAGATGATACTAGGGAAAGGTTAAACTCCATCATCAACTAAAAATGTGGACGGGCAGATGGTTAAGCACACTGAGACAATTTGCCTACCACTAGGTGAGGTATTGGTGCACGATAAGGCAGGGCCCATTGGTACCATGTGTGTAGTGTGGAAGAACAGATAAATCATAACCTGAAAAGAATTATGTGACAGGAAGTGTCCAGATGATCTGGCCGACACTCAGAAGTGTAAAGACAGACCAGATGAACGTATCAGACTGCAGTTGGTACCATTAGTATTGGAACTCTCTGCTAGTTGTTGAAGATGAGGTTTGAGAGCGGATGGGAATGTCTCAAGTGCTGCAACCGTAGTTCTTGTCTCAACTCAACTCAGCTCAACTCAATATAATGTGCCTTGTTCTGTGTACATTGCATCTCAAGGTGTGTACAATGGGTCCTTTATTTTTTTTAAATCATATACCCAATAAACAAACATTGGAGTAATCAATCAGAAATGAGGAAATTAGAAGACTATTAGGTCTGAAACCAGTCATACACCTCTCTAGAGAACAACAGATTACTTTACTTTACTTTACTTTACTTGCAGTTGTACTGGGTTCAATTGATCCCTACTTATTCATCCATTATTCAAGAACAGTTGCTCATCTAGATACACAACTAAAGTGAAATAATAAGCCATTTCATGAAACACAACAACAACAACAACAATAACAACAACAACAACAACAACAAAACAACAACAACAACAACTCACTGGCAACATCGGACCCAGCTCCAGCCTCACTCACGCCGATACAGGCCACGCGGTCGCCAGATATTGATGGTGCCAAGAACTCTCTCTTCAAATAATCACTGCCAAACCTGCAAGACAAGGATAACTTAATTCATATAATGCAGCACTATATGAGCTTTGGTGGTGCAGTTGTAAGTACAGTCACCAACATACACAATACAATATTAAGATGAGATGATCAACTTCACTGCACTATGTTTTATCCAATCAGATTCAGTCTCTCTCTGCAGAACTCCAGGCCACCTGCCAGGAGCACCACACAAAGCACAAACTCTGTAGCTCCAGCGATGACCCCCAGGAATCTCCAAAAAATTACACTCAAGGTCTGAATGACCCAGTCCAAAAATGAACTCACAACCTTCAAAGACAGAAGGCTTAACCATTTCGCCACAGAGAACATACACAGTGGTCCCGAGTTTGATCCCCAATTGTTTTCTGACCAGGACATCTCTGGGGTAAAAACTCAGCCTCATCAAATTGGCACCAAACACTTGGAAAATAAACATAGCTGGTTTGCCACTGATCTGATCATACTTGGTAAAAGATCAGTGAAGTCAAAAGACCCAGACAGATATAAAATATGCAGATACAAACAAGTGAATGCATGAGTTATTGCATGGCATATTTTGCTGAATCTAGTCAGGTATATACTGCAAAATTCACACACTATAAACTAAAGCAAAAACAGAAATCCTCTAAGCAGAAATATACAACACACATATTCACACAGTAGTTTGAATTGTCTACCACAGTAATTTTAAATTACATTATTGCCTGGTATATTTCTCATCAGGTACATACTGCAAAAATTCACACAATAAAACTAAAGTAAAAAGAGAAATCCTTCAAACACTGCCAAAAACTTTGGTGCACTTCTTCAAGGTGTGACCCACCCACAGTATACATAAGCACAGAAATCCACATGTACAAATGCTCTTTTGAGTTGGCTGGAAGTCCACATAGAAAATCTATACACATGAGGCGTCAGTAGAGAATGCATTAACAACATGACACATTTTGGCTGCTAGTGGTGTTTGTCCATCAAGAATGATGATGACTATTCATTTCATCAAGTGGGGTTGAAAGTTTGGAGCCGTAACTAGATAGATGAAGTTGGATGAAGAATGACTTGCGTGATGAAAGTGAGGAAGAGTTGCACAATTCGTCGACCACACTCTCTCGCCTGAGTCCATCTGAATGCAGTGGCAAGGCAAGTCAAGATGACTGAAGACGAATACAGGTGCATTGGATGACCAGGGCGCTCTATGTGCCTTGCAGTGCTCATTAGTTCCACAATACTTTGCAGGTAAACGCCATCTTGCCCATTGAATCATCAATGATTTCTTCAGTGCAGTCTGCTGAATCCTGTCTCCACATGCTACATAAACATACCCTAGTTCACTAATTGATTTGACGCTGAATCAGTTAACCATGCCTGGTTTAGATGGCCTATCCCAGCCATTGTCTGGGGGTGGCCGCTGTCGACTGCTAGTACAGAAGACGACGAATGATGATAATAAAATCTCTGTCTCAGGAGAGCTGTGGCTGAGAGGGTCACATAGTGTATACCTGAAGCTCAGAAGGAACCGCATTTGATCTCAGCACACAGCTGGGAATACGAGGGTGCTTCAAATGAAAACCTTAAAATTTTTTTTACAAATTGTTTGTGAATATGTTCTGAAAAAGTAAAGAACAAATGTATATAAATAAATGTAAGAAGTACACTAGTGAACCGTGAATTAACGTAAGAAGTACAATCACACACAACATGTTGATTGCTAAAACTGAGGAGTAGCATATCACACATGATGCATTTCATTGGACAGAAAGAGGATACTTCCGACACTTTTAGTAGGGTCTGCCATGGCATTGCTTTCATGTGACCACACAGGCTTACCTTGCCAATGCTGGGGTTGCCATGTCAGTCTGTACACCCACAGCCATTGGAATTCCCCCACAGTTGATTTGACCCAGGGTCTCTGCCATGGCTGCACTATATGAGTAGTCCAGTTCCAAGCCTCCATAAGCTGAATATTTTCAAAGAATAACAAACCAAGAAGTTTATAATTCATTATACCTCATGTAGTGTCTCAGATAGGATATAAATTGATTATTTATTGTAATATTTTGGTATACTGTCTTAAACTGTCACAACTCATTTACCCAAATAAGTTGGGGTCAAATGTGCTGAAAAAACCATACTCTTACACTTTAATTTTGTATGTAAATTTAGAGACGTATTACGGTCATATAACTAGAAATTTTTAATGCAAATTTAGAGTCATGCTACGGTCATATAACTAGAAATTGTGTATGTAAATTTAGAGACATACTACGATCATATAACTAGAAACTTTGTATGCAAATTTAGAGACATACTACGATCATATAACTAGAAATTTTTTAAGCAAATTTAGAGGCATACTACGATCATATAACTAGAAATTTTTTAAGCAAATTTAGAGACATACTACTATCATATAACTAGAAATTTTTTAAGCAAATTTAGAGACATACTACGATTATATAACTAGAAATTTTTAATGCAAATTTAGAGACATACTACGATCATATAACTAGAAATTTTTAATGCAAATTTAGAGACATACGGCGATCATATAACTAGACATTTTTTATGCAAATTTAGAGACATACTGCGATCATATAACTAGAAATTTTTTATGCAAATTTAGAGACATACTACGATCATATAACTAGAAATTTTGTATGCAAATTTAGAGACATACTGCGATCATATAACTAGAAATATTTTATGCAAATTTAGAGACATACTACGATCATATAACTAGAAAGGCCCTTGTCTGGATGCACAGGGCAAAAGAAACAGAGGAAGACCTAAAATAAAATGCACAGAGAAAATAAACAGAAACAGAAATTAATAATATGGGGAGGGCATGGGACAGCAAAGAATATGAGAGTCTGGGTTGAGTTGGTTCATGGCCTATGTCTCAATGGGAGATGACAGGGAGCAGAAGAAGAAGAAATCTAAAATTCAAAAGAATGTATTCCCTTAGTAAATTTAAGCACAGAAGCTGCAAACAATATGTTGCATGATTTATTGCCTGATACGTTTAGCTGCACCTCATCAGGTGAATATTACAGAGTTACATATCATGTGAAGAGAATAAATGAATCAATATTTTAGAAAATCAAAACAATGTTTTCCAGTAGTGACTTTGAATAACGAAGACACAAACAAAAACAAAAACAAAAACATACTATTATACTAATTGACATTACTGAGATCATGACGAGATGCAGCAAAATAGGCCAGGCAATAAATCATGCAATCTGTTGTTTGTGTCTTCATTATTCAAATAATATTTTAGTTGAAACAATATTTTTAATGTTTTAATTGTTTCAGCTAAATTTGTATTCATTTATTCACTTCATATGATATATAACTGATATGAAAAGATGTTGCACACTATCAGCAATGAATGAATGAATCATATTCCAACATTCAACAAAAAGTTGTTACGCACTATCAGAAATATTTGAATGATTGAATCATATTCCAACATTCAACAAAAAGTTGTTACACAATGTCAGCAATATTTGAGTGGTTAAATCATATTCCAAATTGCAACAAAAAGTTGTTGCACACTATCTATCAGCAATATTTTAATGACTGAATCTAATCCAACATTCACAAACAAAAACAAAATGTTTTTACCTTTTGGCTTACTGATTCCCAAAAAGCCATTGTCTCCTAGAACTTTAAAGACTCTGTGTGCTGGAAACTTCCGCTGAGCTTCCCATTCGTCAACATATGGGTTAATTTCTGTGTCAATAACCTGGAAATATTGTATGACATGTCAAGGACACCCAACATACCAAGTCACTGTTGGCTGTAATGCTGGAAGGTGACCTGTTACTTTCCTCAGCACACATTCCTTGACAGGATGGTAGTGTCAGCTCAGTCATTCAGTCAAAATTGCTTTACTAAAGCCTTCTATTTACACTAATTCAACCTACTGTCCAGGGAAATAACCAAATAGGCAATCACCATCATCATGAGCCCTGCCAGCTGGTGTAGGCGTTTATGTCTCTCCACAGATCTCAGTCTTTCGTGTTCTGATCAACTATGATGATGATATCCTTCCATGCCACCGTCTCAGTCCGACCAGCATAATTCTCTTGGTCTGCCTCTGCCTCTTTTCCCACTGATCTTTTCAGTTGTCACAAAACTCTCTCATGTCTCTCGTCTCATTACATGTCCAAGGAATGCTTTGGTTGTCTCTTTCTTATAGTTGTATATAATGTTCTAGTTTCATTAACCTCTTCTAGGCAATCGTTGTTGGTTACACTGACGGTCTAAGTTATTCATAACATTTGTCTCAGGAACCACATCTCCATTGCTTCCAGGCTTTTCCTAATTTTTTCATTAATGTTCTATGATTGTTACCATACAGGAAAACACATTCTATATTAGCACTTCAGCGCTCTCTTTCTGACATTCAGTGATAATGACTAATTGCATCAGATATTTTTCATGTTTTAGAATAGAGCTTTTATTTGACCTATTCTTCTCTTAACCTCTGTTGTGCATCTTTCATCTGATGTTACAATATAAATATCCCTAGGTATTTACATGTATAACTTGGTTAAACATTTTCCCTTCTGTTGTTGTCTCAGACTTAGGTGTCATCCTTTTCTTTGGTATAGTATAGCTATTGTTTCTGTTTTCTAGATATTCAAAGAAAGTTCTTTTTTCCCCAAAAAAAGTTGTAGATCTTTTGCATTTTTCATCATCAATACTGTGTTATTTGCATGACTTTGTATTATTATAGCCTCCAACTCGAAATCCAGGTTTCTCTTTGATCTCTCTCATTATTACTTTGCTGCTAGAGTAGACAGAGAGAGAGAGAGAGAGAGAGAGAGAGAGAGAGAGAGAGAGAGAAAGAGAGGGGGGAGGGAGAGAGAGCGTGAAAAGGCCAGGGCCCTTTGCTTTATCGCTTTTACTTACACAAATTACAGCTAGTACTGGGATATAATCATATATTTATTATCAGTTCAGTCATAACTACATTACTCTTTTAAATTTGACAAATATTCTAAAGTGCCTGGAATAAAAAAAAAATGCAATGTTGGACTTTGAACTTGAATGCAAAATGACTATGAGTATGAGTCTGACTATGAATTAATTAATATGATGAATGAAAACGACACTGAAGTCGTCATCTCACCTTCTTCAGAGAATCTTGCAGCTGTTGATGCTCGGGTCCATAGACAAGGCATTTTCCTTCAGAATCGAATGTTGATGTATCTTTATTTTGTTCCACGGCGGGGCCTGTGGACATAAGTCTTGTGGAGTCCAGAGAACGACCTCGGTAAACCCTAGAGACAAGTTTTGTTATCCTCGCCGTCATTGTTTGCTTACACTTTCTCCGGGAAACGTTTTTATATTACTCCTTATCAATAATCATCATGTGCCGATCTCCCTGTCTAGTATAGTATAGTTGTTTCCGTCTTTCTAGTACTCCCGTATACTCTTGTGAGTGACGTGATGTGCGCGAGAAACGGTAGCGGTTCTCGCCACGTCGGTAAGTTAGGGGTATGTGAGCCGGTCGCTCAAAAAGCAATGGCAAACTACTGAGCGTTATCTTGCCAAGAACATCAACAGCAGCTGAAAAATGCTATGTTGACTGCAACATCCTGTCTGGGCACTCTTCCGAATTGCGGTCCCAAATAGTTCCGCAGTGAATACGTGATTTTGGTATATCTTACAGAGCCTCAATGGGTCAAAGGTAATAGGTCAAAGGCAAGTCTATGTGATGTCATCGGGACTAACTACATGACATATTTTTGTTAAACTTTCGTCGTGTTCTCAGTGGCATAGTGATTTTTTTTTTTCAATTTTCATAAATTAATTAAGCGAAAGCGACAAGATAACTATGTACAAAGACAGTTATTCGGCATATTGACAAAATTAGCTAACTTTTGATTGCCTTTTTTGTAATCAATATTATTTTGTATTGTTAGAAGATTTTACTCAATGAAGAGATCCTTTGTATCGTTTTGTTTACGTTACTTTATTTTTTTGTCTCGTCATTCGTGCTTTGTGCGACGCTTTCCACGCTGCGGGAAGATACCGAGCCATATGGGATAAACCCGGTGCAATGAAGTCGACCTTGTCGACTTTTAAGCGACTTTTTTTTAAAGCCGTTTAAACGCTTATTTTGCTGATGATATTCGCTCGACACCACTGCACCAGTCCATCCAACATCATTTCTGTTAGCCTCGATCGTTGGGCGGCGCTTACCAAACCCGACACCCCACATTGTGCCAACGGCTTCGGGCGGAAGAGCGCAATTGGGAGGGTATAAACATTGAGCACAACCTGTCAGCAGTGGGTTGTGCTCAATATTTAAATCTATCGTCTGTTAAGACAGTAAGTTGCCAGTGGTAGATAATACAAATTACTGTGGGAATCCCAATATATGTGATTTATATTTAAGTTTGAAATATTGTTCTTATTGCTTTAGTTTATGGTGTGAGAATGCTGTAGTATGCAACTGACGAGATGCAGTGAAATAAGCCTGGCAATAATGTGTGCAGCCTGATGTTTGGTGTTTTTATTCTCCAATTTATTTACGGAAAACATTGCATTGAATGGTATAAGTGTCGGCCGTTCAGAAAACAAATTCAGTTACCGACAGTAATAGTCTCTAGAAAATCATAAACAGTTAATACATGCTTGGGTTGATTGTCATGTTCTGTAAGGGACATACAACTTACTTTCTAAGACTTTGGACATACAACTTTTTTTGTAAGACACGGGACATACAACTTACTTTCTAAGACATAAGACATACAACTTACTTTCTAAGACACTAAGACAACGTATCACAAACACAAGAAAGAGGCGTTAGTCATTGTTGTCACAGTATTAGAAAAGAAAAACAGAAACAGTTCAGAACAACTGGAAAGAGAGATGAAAAGAGAGATGGATAGGAGAGGACATCGAGAAAAAATGTTTGATGACCTTTCATCATGACGTGAAGAAATGTCAGATCACACTTCATACAGTCCTCCCGTGTGTTGCCGGGGCCCATAAGGGAAGCAAAGAATAGCAACACTGTAGCCTACCAGGCATGTCGTAAGAGGCGACTAAGGAGGCTTGATGGTTCCGTCGCCCTGCTACTGAGTGAGTGCGTGGCGCGACACTGTGAGCTGTGAGTTTCGTGTGAAGTGCTTTTGAATCTGCCCGAGGTTTTTGGAACGTGACTGCATGTTCGGAGTGATGGCAGATGGCTATGTCCCAGAGTTGACCGGTTTTTGCCTTATGCAGAAATGCGTGGCTGCTGGGCTTCTGGTTGACTGCCACTGCCATCGACGATGAACTGTATTTCGTGGACTGTGTGGGTGAACATCTAGAAAACATCCAGATGGGAAAATGGCTGCAGATTCCATCAGAAATGAACTGGGTGTTTTGTGGGGGACTATTGTGTTGACATTCTGGCGGCGGCATTATGCATAGTGCATCTGTGCGGGCTGATGTTTGTCGAGACTCAAGTCTTTTCCACTTTTCACATTGGGCGGTGGGGAGCGTTTTGTATGATATTCACTGGCACAGGAACGGAGCATAATGGGGACGACCCGTTGCTGTGAAGTTGGAACTGCGACTAACTAACTAACTAACTAACTTCATACAGTCGCGTGGAAATCGCAAGATGAGATACAACATGATCGCCCATGATCGTCAAGGCACTTGGTGATGCTGATGATAATTATGATAAAGTATAGCACGTTAATTACCGATTCTTAATATGGTCAGGGGGAATCCAGCAACAGTGTATAAAAACATACATTCAACCCATTAACTATCCCCAAAAATCACACAATATGCAATATGTCTATAGCACTTTCTGTCTCTCAGGTTTGCGTGCCGCTCTGGTAATCACGCATTCAATACCGTGATTTCTTTTATTTATTTCTTCCTTTATTTATGTATTAACCTTGGTACCCAGGTAAACACATTATGACATGTGTACCATGAAGTTTAGTGGGAGGCTAAGGCGGTGGTCGAGATATTGCCGACATCAGCCATAGGGTGCCGGTTGGTGTACACACGTAATGCACAATACCATATACCCAATACATCTCATGGTGGGAAATGGGACATATGTGTTACGTCACTTATCTTGTCTGTCTCTCTCTCTCTTTCTCTCTCTCTTTCTCTCTCTCTCTCTCTCTCTCTCTCTCTGCGCGCTCTCTCTCTCTCTCTCTGTCTCTCTCTGTCGCACTCTGTCTCTCTCTGTCTCTCTCTGTGTCGCTCTCTCTCTGCTGGTACATTATCACTGTCTCTCTGTCGCTCTCTGTCTCTCTCTGTCTCTCTCTCTCTGTCGCTCTCTCTCTCTCTCTCTCTCTCTCTCTCTCTCTCTCTCTGCGCTGGTGCATTATCACAGACGTATGTTCTTTCATCTTTTGATAACTTCCCACCCTCTTCCTATCTCTATCCCGCTCTTCTCTTTCTCTCACTCTCTCTTTCTCCCTCTCGCTCCCTCAGTTTCTCTCTCTCTCTCTCTCTCTCTCTCTCTCTCTCTCTCTCTCTCTCTCTCTCTCTCTCTCTCTCTCACTCTATCTTCCGCTCTGCTGGTACATTATCACAGATGTATGTTCTTTCATCTTTTGATATCTTTCTTCCCTCTTTCTATCTCTCTCTGTCTCTCTGTCGCTGTCTCTCTCTCTCTATCTCTCTCTGTCTCCCTGTCTCCCCTATCTCTCTCCCTCTCTCCCTCTCTCTATCTCCATCTCTCCCTCTCTCCCCCTCTCTCTCTATCTCTCTCCCTCTCTCCCTCCCTCTCCCCCTCTCTCTCTCACTCTCCAGGTATATTATCAGACAGATACGTATGTTCTGTCATCTGCTGATATCTTCCCACTTGTGTTTCTCTCTCTCTCCCTCTCTGTCTGTCTGTCTGTCTATCTCTCTCTCTCTCTCTCTCTCTCTCTCTCTCTCCAGGTATATTATCAGAGACGTATGTTTTGTCCTCTGCTGAAATCTTCCCACCCTCTTCCTCTCTCTCTCTCTCTTTCTCTCTCTCTCTTTCTCTCTCTCTATCTATCTCTCTCGCTCTCTCTCTCTCTCACTCTCCAGGTATATTATCAGAGACGTATGTTCTGTCATCTGCTGAAATCTTCCTTCTTGTGTTGCAATCTAGCTCATATTCGCTGACCTTCAACATCTTCACAAACAGCCTTTTAATGTAGCAAGAATATTTGATTAGTATCATTGTTATTTTGTCCATCAATGTCCTATTCATTGGCGATGTCTGTGGGACGTCCGCACTTTTGTTTTCTTCATAGAAACTAACCTATTCTTCTGTATATATACATTTCTATAACCTCAAATGGGTTTTCTAATTGGTATTTCAGTGCCCACAAGCTGGCTTGAATATTAAATAAAGATCGGCTGTTGTCAAAGGAAGGAAACAGGACACTTTTCTATGTCTGAAATAGTGCTGGCTATGTGGTGTTATTCTGATAGTTTTATGGAGATTGGTGCTCAATGAGTATGTGGTCAATATCTCGACCGTCGTCTTTATTTCTCAGAACAGCTCCTGATACAAATTTTAGGTTGGATTGACTGGGGAGGCCATGTACACTTTTGACTAAATTCTCTGCCTCGGGGCGGAGTCGAACTCAGGTTCACTCAGATTTTTTTATTTTTTATTCGCATATCCTTTACAGGACATCGCTGTCAACAGCAGTATCTTTCAGCTGTCTGTTGCTTTCTTGGCAAGATTACGCTCAGTAGTTTGCCATTGCTTTCTGAGCGGCCGGCTCAGTGTCCCGCAAGTCACCAGCGGGGGACGAACCGCTCCCAGCTCGCTCCCGCTACGAAACTCTGCGTGACAAACGGGATTACGGAGAAAGTGTTGTAACCCCTCAGCCAGAGAGACCGGCTCACTCAGATTACAGGCATGCATTCTGAGCACTGAGCTATTGCAGCTCAACATTTTATAAAAGGGTCGCTTGTAAAGGTTCGCAATAATTCACCTTCATGTCACATCATTGTCCATTTTCTCTGTGATATTGCAAGCGTAATGACTGGCTGGTCTATGTCATATGTGGCAGAATGTTTGTACACACAGTCACAGTGACGAAAGCTCAATGACTGTTCTATGAAATATGTGACCGCATGTTTGTGCGTGCAGTCATAATGACGGAAGCACAATGACTGCTCTATGACGTATGTGACATCATGTTTGTGCGTGCAGTCATAATGACGGAAGCACAATGACTGTTCTATGACGTATGTGACATCATGTTTGTTTACACAGTCACAGCGACGAAAGCTCAATGACTGTCATATGACGAATGTGACAGCATGTGTGTGCATGCAGTCATAATGACGAAAGCTCAATAACTGTTCAATGGTAGCTGTTGCATAATGTGCATGCATACATAATGATGCAGTCATAATGACGCAGACATCATTATGCAGTCATGATGATGCAGTCATAATGATGCAGTCACAATTATGCAGTCATAATGATGCAGTCATAATGATGAAAGTTCAATGACTGTTCAATTATATTAATATATATGTAGCAGACTGCACGTGTAGTAAGTAATATTGAGGAAAGCTCGATGATTATTCTATGAAATAATGGCATAATTTTTGTATAAAACGATTAAAATGATATGAGTTTCAAAATAAATATGATGCAATGAATTATTTATTATATTAAGGAAGCATTAAAAACAAACACCGCATCTGTTTACGTATAAACGAACTAAATACCCGTATAAAGGGCTTAAAGGGCAAGAAGATCGACTTCATTGCACCGTGTGCTAAATCATATGGCTGGGTCTCCCTCCCCAGGGCGACCGGCTGGAGGGCATCCACAAAACACGAACGTAACTCCATTGACCACCTCTAGGAACCTCAGAGACAACTGCGCTCGCGAGCCGAACGACGTAGACAGAAATCGAACCCACAACCATCGGAGCGCGAGGGTCACAAATTGGGCGCGCAGGCCCGTCTTACATTCGGCCCTTTCAATCACTCGTCTTTCGTTCATCAAGAGCATTATACATTTACATAGGAAGAAAAATAAACATTGTGAAATGAATGTTGTAAACATAAACAAGGCTAATTACCATGTTATGAAGCCCATCTCTCACCTATCCATACATCACCCCACCCACACAACCCCACTTACCCACACACACGCGCACCAAGGGACACATAAACACGCCCACCTACCCACACACACGCACACCAAGGACACATACATACCCCACCAACCGACCCATCCCCCTCCCGCACATCCCCCACCCACACACACTGCCCTCACCTGATCCCCCAACCAAAACACACTCGCCACCCACAAACATTCCCCCACCAACCCACACATCCCACGCCCATCCACATCTTAACCCACACATCCTCTCCCCACCCACACCTCAAACCACCCATCCCTTAGCCACATCTCCATCGACAACATATTCCCCACCCATGCACACAATCCCCCACCAACCCACACATCGCACATTCACTCACACATCCCCAAACCATACACACACATCCCCACCAACTGACATGTCCCTACCCCCCCCCCCCCACCCACACACACCTCCCTAACCACCCATACATCCCCAATCAACACACACACACCCCCCACCACCCACACATACAACTTCCACCCACCCACACATGCCTTAACCTAAACCCCCACCACGCAATACCCCACCCGCACATCACATACACCCCCTACCACGCACTATTCCCAACCCACGCACCACACACACATATCCCTCACCAACACATCCCCACTTACACACCACACACATATCCCCCACCCAGATACCACACAATATTCCCACCCACACAGATACCCATTACCCATCCACCCCACATACCCCCACTCACACACCACAAAAATCCCCCACCCACACACACATACCTCACTCACACAATATCCCCAACCAAACACACCACACACCTCTCCCCACCCACACACGCATTCCCTACCCGTACACCAAACACACTCACTCACGCATAGATCCTCCACTACGCGCTCACACACCCCCACCCACCCACCCCCAACCAAACATCTCTCGATCACAATACCCCTACCCACACACATCCTCCACCCACTCACACATCCCACCCCGACACATACAACTACCTTACCCACCTACACATCCCTAAGCCACTCACACACCCCCACCCACACATTCCCCATCCACACACACATCTCCCACCCACACACCCCCGCATACTTCAACCAACCACCACAATCCCCTACTCACCCACACATATATCCCCACCCATACGCACATTCCCCGCACCCATCACACACATCCCCCACACCACACACTATCCTCCACCCATACCACCACAAACATACCCTCCACCCACACATCATTCACACATCCCCCACCAACACACCGCACACATATCTCAAACCCACACACCATACACTTCTCCCCATCCGCCCTTGCATCCCCAATCCACCCAACACAATCCCCTATCCACACAACCCCGCCTCCCCACATACTTCCTCAAACCATCCACACATCTCCACCCATATAAACACACATCCCCCGCATCCGTCCCATACACATATCCTCCACCCATACACACATCCCCCACACCCATTCCAACACCCCTACTTTCACCCCCACACATCCATCCACACATCCCACCAACACCCACAAATACCACTACCCACCAAAACCCACACACCCCAACCCATCCAAACGCATACCCCCACCCACGCACCCCCACCCACACTTATCCCCACACTCACACACATCCTCCACATACAGTCACACTTCCTCACATCTAGACACATACAAAATGTCTCACGTTAGTATTGAAACTAGTATGAAAAAACTCCCACACTTTACTCACACACATACACTGACACTTGTCATGAGCAGTCTCATAAAAGTGTTAAACATGGAGAAAAATGTGTACATAAAATGTATGTGACGTAAAAATAGTGATGCTCTCTCTCTCTCTCTCTCTCTCTCTCTCTCTCTCTCTCTCTCTCTCTCTCTCTCTCTCTCTCTCTCTCTCTCTCTCTCTCTCCTATCTATCTATCTATCTATCTATCTATCTATCTATCTATCTATCTATCTATCTATCTATCTATCTATCTATCTATCTATCTATCTATCTATCTATCTATCCGTCTATCTGTCTGTCTGTCTGTCTGTCTGCCTGCCTTCCTGCCTGCTTGTCTGTCTAATCATTTATTGGTTGCAGTTAGAACAACCTTAGGTAAACGAAGACCAACTTACAAAAAGTATTAGAAAGAGCACTTGAAAGATCTTTACATCTTCCCCCAACAATTAACTTAGGTAAATGGAGCGGCGGCAGCAGCAGCAGTAGAAGAAGAAAAAGGAGGAGTAGAGGAAGGAGGAGGAAGAGGGAGGTGGAGGAGGGAGGAGAAGGGAAGAAGAGGGAGGCGGAGGGAGGAGGGGGAGACAGGAGTAGGAGGGAGGAGGAGGGATTAGGAGGGGGAGGAGGGAGGACGATGAGGGAGGAGGAACGAACGAACGAACGAACAAACTTTATTTTAAAAGGGTAACAAATTGGGCACGCAGGCCCGTCTTACATTCGGCCCTTTCAATCACTCATCTTTCATTCATCAAATGTGCATGTTACATTAACATAGGGGAAAAAACATTTTCAAATGGAGTTTGTAAGCATTAACAATGCATATTACGCATGATACATTCACATGAGAAAAAAAAAACATTATCAAATGAAAGCTGTAACCATAAACAGTGCATATTGCCATGTTGTGAGACACATCCCCCATCCACCCTCATATCCCGCAGCCACCAACACATCCCCGACCCACCAAACCTCCCCCACCTACCCACACATACCTCCACACACTCACACAGAACCAGGCGAACATACATGCCGCCACATATCCACTGATCCCCCACCCACACACATTTCCCCAAGAAGAAGAAGAAGAAGAAGAAGAAGAAGAGGAAGAAGAAGAAGAGGAAGACGAAGAAGGAGGAGGAGGAGAAGAAGAAAAAGAAGGAGGAGGAGGAGGAGGGGAAGCAGGAGGAGGGGAAGCAGGAGGAGGGGAAGCAGGAAGCAGGAAGCAGGAAGGAGGAAGGAGGAAGCAAGAAGAAGCAGGAGGAGGGGAAGCAGGAAGCAGGAAGCAGGAAGGAGGAAGGAGGAAGCAAGAAGAAGGAAGCAGGAAGGAGGAAGGAGGAAGGAGGAAGCAAGAAGAAGGAAGGAGGAAGGAGGAAGCAAGAAGAAGGAAGGAGGAAGCAAGAAGAAGGAAGGAGGAAGGAGGAAGCAAGAAGAAGGAAGGAGGAAGGAGGAAGCAAGAAGAAGGAAGGAGGAAGCAAGAAGAAGGAAGGAGGAAGGAGGAAGCAAGAAGAAGGAAGGAGGAAGAAGAAGAAGAAGGAAGAAGAGGAAGAAGAAGAAGAAGGAAGAAGAAGGAAGAAGAGGAAGAGAAAGGAAGAAGAGGAAGAGGAAGAGGAAGAAGAAGGAAGAATAGGAAGAGGAAGAAGAAGGAGGAAGAAGAGGAAGAAGGAAGGAGGAAGAAGAAGAGGAAGAAGAAGGAAGAAGAGGAAGGAAGAAGAAGGAAGAAGAAGGAAGAAGAAGGAAGAAGAAGAAGAGGAAGAAGAAGAAGGAAGAAGAAGAAGAGGAAGAAGAAGAAGGAAGAAGAAGAAGGAAGAAGAAGGAAGAAGAAGAAGGAAGAAGAAGGAAGAAGAAGGAAGAAGAAGAAGAAGAAGAAGAAGAAGAAGAAGAAGAAGGAAGAAGAAGAAGAAGAAGGAAGAAGAAGAAGAGGAAGAAGAAGAAGGAAGAAGAAGAAGAGGAAGAAGAAGAAGGAAGAAGAAGAAGGAAGAAGAAGAAGAAGAAGGAAGAAGGAAGAAGAAGGAAGCAAGAAGAAGAAGAAGGACGAAGAAGAAGAGGAAGAAGAAGAAGGAAGAAGAAGAAGAGGAAGAAGAAGTAGGAAGAAGAAGAAGAAACCACCACACACACATACCCACACATCCTGCATCTATCCACACACATATCCCGCACTCTCACAATTTTCCCCACCCACCCACCCACACACATCAGCCAACCTACACCCACCCACCCAATATTTGCCATCTCTCAACTACACATCCCAACCTATACACACATCCCCACCCATAAACACATCTCCCCACCTGCCCACACATATCCCCCACCCATAACCCAAAATCACACACCTCCCACCCACACACACCCCGCCATCCACATATACCCCACAAACACACATCCGTCGCTCACACACATCTTCTCACAATTACACACCTCCCCCACCCATACACTCATCTCTCACACACATCCACCCACTCACGTACACATCCATCAACCACTCACACACACACATCACCCACGTGCCCATCAACACATGCATCTCTCGTCTACCCTCCCACCCACACATACCCCAACCACCCAGCCAAACACACATCCCCCATCCTCGCATGCATCCTTCAATCACCTGCACATCCCACATATCCCCCACATCTCCCCTCCCACACAAAACTACACCCATAAACACATTCCCCCCACACACACATCCCCCACATACATTCCCCATACACATCTACCCACCCACTCACACATCCTCCACCTACAAACATCCTCACCACCCACACATACATCCTGCACCTACTCACATTTACCCCATCCACACTCACACACTCCCACCCACACAGACATATCCCATTCACAGACACCCCTCACACCGATTACACACCCATCCCTCAACCCACACAATCTCCTACACACCCATTCACCCACCCAAACACACACTCCCTACCCACACCCCTCCCAACCCACCAACACCCACATACTTCCAACTATCCTCTCAAATATCCCCCCCCCCCCCCCACACACACACATATATATCCCTCACATACACATACATCCAACACCGACTACAAATCCCTTCACACATCCACACATCACCCATTAACCCATACACATCCCCCACATACAACCCCTCCACACATACATTCCCTACATCCCCACACACACCCATATCCCTCACATACACACTCATACACACATCCTCACATCTAGACACATACATGATGCCTCACATGATCTCTGAAACTAATAAGAACAAACTCCCACACTTTACACACAATTGAGACAATGACGATTGTCGTGAGAATTCTCGCAATTGCAAGAAGTGGAGAAATAATTTTACATATACATTATGTAGCGTAAACTTTAGTGATGCATTTGAACTCTCTCTCTCTCTCTCTCTCTCTCTCTCTCTCTCTCTCTCTCTCTCTCTCTCTTGCTCTCTCTTTTGCTCTCTCTTTTGCTCTCTCTCTCCCTCTCTCTCTCTCTCTCTTCTCTCTCTCTCTCTCTCTCTCTCACACATTCACATCCAAAATACACACGTAAATACACACATATACCCACGCACATACACACACCTACACACATCCATATACTTACGCACACGTACTCACATAACACCCGAAGATACACTCCCTCGCATACACTGCATGCATGCACACTTACACACACAATGTGGTGGATGGGTGGAGGCATGTATGTGTATCTGGGTTGTGTGTGTGGTTGGGTAGGGGAGTTGGGGTGAATGGGGGATGTGTGGGTGGGTGGTGGATGTGTCTCATAACATGGTAATATGTATTGTTTATGTTTACAAAATTCATTTGACAATGTTCTCTAGTTATATTTGGTCTCTGACTCAGATCCCTGGGTTCAACTCCATACTTGTAGGTCAGCATGGCCGAATGGATAAGAACACGTGTTCTTAAACATCCGGTGTGCTGATGCCGAGGTAAGGGGCTCAACCCCTACACCGGGCAGTTTGACCAAAATGCTGACCTATCGTCCTTGCTTGGAGATGTAAATTACAAGTACCTCTGAAGTCGGAGTGCATTCACTTGATGGCAAGGGACACTGTTAATAGGGGAAGCTAATCCACATGCAAAGTTCATTCCAGCATTACTTGAAATAGTGTGTATGGACTAACGCTTGAGTTCAAAGTTCAGTCCAATGCATGAATATGTATTGTGTATGGACTACACTTGAGTTCAAAGTTCAGTCCAATGCATGAATATGTATTGTGTATGGACTACGCTTGAGTTCAAAGTTCAGTCCAATGCATGAATATGTATTGTGTATAGACTACGCTTGAGTTCAAAGCACGGGAGCGCAAATAAAAATCATGCTTCAGAGAATGTTCAATCAGACCCACATCAGCCTGGTGACAATGATAATGATCAATCAAACCTACAGCAGCCTGCATCAATATATGAAATTATATCTCGAAATTGTGGCACAAAAGTTGTAAATATTGTCCGAAAACATGTACTTTGTGACTGTGGCGCCACTGAAATTCTGCTAAATAAGTGTTAAACACTGTACGACTAGTGCCACCTTGGTATCTTTGTTTCCTTTTTACTTGCATCCACAACCCTTCAATTGTTTGGGTGTGAATGTCACTGTGTACAGGGTCAACAACTGCATGATCATAGATGCCATGGTTTAGTTGACCTACGTTGTTGTAGCCTCGCCAGGCATCGGTGACAATGGTCGTTCCTGGTAAGACGTGATCACTTATAATGCGTTCCAGTGTTGTCGCATCTCGCCTTTCCACAACTTCCAACTCAACCAGCAACGACCACCACTACCACGTTCAACCAGGCCAACTACCCATTGACCACGACGAAAGTGACCACGGCGGTACTTTCGGTGGAAAAAGTAGCTCTCGTCAGCTTCAACGACCACTGACTGTCCCTGAGCATCAAATCCTCCCAACAATGGATTGTTACGCAGCATCCAGTTGTAACACTCTACCCGAGCTGATGGTCTGCCTGGCATTATAATATTTCTTTACATCAAGTAGAAACAAGTGTATTGAAAGCCTCTGTATCAGTATCGGTATCTCCGTATTTATTTATATGTAACTAAGGAAGTAGTCAAAACGGAAGTAATCACACAATGAGGTCCTGTAAGGGATTCTTATTCACTACATTCACTGCGGAACTATTTGGGACCGGAATTCGGAAGAGTGCCGTCAGTAAGGGATCTCTCTCTCTAAAAGTTGCGTATCCTTTACGGGACGATGCAGTCAACACCAGCATTTTTCAGCTGCTGTTGATGTACTAGGCAAGTGTAACGTTCAGTAGTTTGCCATTGCTTTCTGTAAGGGATATGCCCAAACAAAAAAATATCATATGGGATATCCACTGATAGTCGTCTAACGCGCGTCAGTCGCTCCAAGCTAGGATACAGATTCATATAAGTGCCCTTATATTGTCATGTAGTGTGTTTCATGTAGTTTTGTGTCAGGTTGTGGTTGTTTATTCCGTGCTGACGAAGGCTTTGTCGCAACATCCAGTTTGTTTCTTGTAATCGTGTTTCAGTAAAGCACAATCTCCTTCTCGTTTTGTGTGTGTGATTCATTCATTGCCTAAACAAGCTAGTACTAGTAGCACGTCCTTTAGAGGACATCAACCCCAGCATGTATTGGCTGTTTGTCATTTACTAGGCAGTTTTACGTTCAGTGGTTTGCTATTTCAACAATGAGCAGCCATAAGAAATGACAACAAATTTCACACATTAAACAGTATTTTATACTATCACCCGATCTGCCCGGGGAGTCCTTGTGGTGAAGTGGTCAAGCCGTCTCTTCGCGCTCAGAAGGTAGTGGATTCGATTCCGGGCTATATCTTTCGGTTTTCAAGTACGTTTTTCTTGGAGACTCCCGTAGGTCGCCGCCGGAGCTACGGAGTTCGTCCTTTGTGCGACGCTTTCGGCAGACCGTCCAGCGGAAGGAGACCTAGACATATGGGATAAAACCAGGTGCAATCATGTCTATCCTCTCGACTTTTAAGGCTTTTTTGTTTTGTTTGTAAGACAGAGCGCGAGGCAGGCTGGGTAACCATCGCCAAGGAGACATTTCAAGTGTTCGAGGAAAATTCGTAGAACACCCTGGACCAAAAAGAAGAAGAGCCACATTCTACAAGATCTGAATATAAGAAGACTGGCTCACTCATAAACATCAACACGTCTTGAAAATAAACAATTTTGGTCACATTAAATGCCACAGTGATTTGGAAAGAACAATGATAGAAAGCTTGGTTTCTGGAAGGAGCGGCAGGGTCGACTAGCATGAAGAGGGACACGGGTCATTTTAGACACGGAGGTCTTGATAATGTGTGAGCTGTGAGCAGGGGCATTGGCAACTGATCGGATTTCATTCTGGCGGGCTGTGATCAAAGCAACATTCTGCAAACAGACAGGCTGCGTGAACACCATTATCATAATCAGTCAGTCATTGAAGTCTTCACGATGCTTTCATTACTGCCTTAACAACTCACCTCTTGCCAGAACTCATAAATAAAGCATTTTCATGTCTAGGATGCCTCGTGAACATCGTCAGGTGTTCGTCTCGTGCCTCGTTCTCGGTAAAAAGATTGAGTGCCAAATGAAAAGTAGAGTTGGACCAAACAAAAATGGATGGCTGAAAATGGGAAGTAGTTGTGTGTCACAGTTATGACTTAAAAGTTGTTAATATTACATGGTAGCAGACATGTTGTATTGTAACGCAATTGCAACATTTCGGTGATATATAAGCCTATGGCAGATATGTGCCATGGGGCAGGTACCCGCTATTGACGTCAACAAAAACATGGAGAGAATCCTGGAACCCAAAAGCATACGGAATCTAGGATACAAGTTGTGGACGCAGAAACGTCACTCTGACGTCACTAGACTACGGGGAGTCTTTGGCTGGAGTTCGCAATGGCAAGTTGTGTGTACACATTCGAATCAGTTGTGGCAAGGACAAAGTGGATAACAGTGGTTTGATAGAAGATCAGTGGATGGATGACACGGTACAGGAAAAGGGATGAAGCAACGATGATGTCACGGAATGTCAGCCGTCGACTGAAAACCCGTTGGGCACAGATCACCTAGACAGATTGATCGGACAGCGTCACAAGTGATGGAGAGATGGAAGGGAAGAATGAAGGTGACTAATGACTGAGAAGGAAATAGGGTTAGTATGTTAACATGTTAGATATTTATTAATTAACTCTATCGCAGGCTTGGCACCACAGGCTCTTTAGAGAAAATATCAAGATTGGGACTGTAACCTTGGGCTGTGAAATAAAGCAGCGATTTATTTCTGATGTTCAGCAAGAGTCTGCATTGTCATTCATTACCCGTTCCGGCTCCAGTTCATTTACAATTATTTGCTGTTGATCCTTTGAGCCGTGAAATTGACTTACCGTTGATTCTTTCATGTTAAGCTGCAGAATCGCGGTTTGGCACGTGTGGCCTCGTTCCGGGAGTACTAGCTACATTTAGCCACTATTCTAGCCAGGAAATACACACGCCATAACTGCCATAACATTGCAACTCCAGAAGTACAAATATAGGATGTCTGTACGTACTTGTGGACGAGAAGAGGACACTATATCTGCCACCAACCATTAAACTGATACATAGAACGGACATTTATTCTTACTCGCCATCATTTTACGAACAATTTGACAACAAGGACACCAATGTTTACATATGACACAACAGAGGAGAGTCTATATCCTTCACGTGATCACTTTCCCTTCACGACATATGGACTTTACGGAAGAAACTACTACATATAGAAAGGATATTGACCATTTTTCTGGACAATATAGATGTTATCGTTATACACGGATGGGCAAATTCGGTTACTATTAATATGGATGTGAGATGACATTATAGACTTGACCGCCACCAGCACCTCCTTCTATCATCGTCATTATCAAGAGAAGCTTCATTGATACACGTATTGGACTTTGCTTACCGGAGCTTTCATGAAGAGGTATCTACACTCCGCCGACACTGTTAACTGAACGCCAACACACTAGTGGACATCGTCGCATACAGGATTGGACATCGTTTGACTGGACACATATAGACATTTACACCACTTTAGTCAGGAGATCAGCATGAAGAGTTGGTTGACATGCCATCACCATACGAACTGGGCAGCTCAAGGTTCGTCGGAAGGCCCACACCTTAACCAGTGACGCCACCACCGTTAGTGTGAAGTCTTCCGATACAGTGGGCGCATTGCCACGGGCGTCACATTTAAATACCGTAACCATGTATTCGGTACGGTTCACTGCCTCAGTCTCTAGAAATCAACACACACGACGCATACTTCTACAGGACGGATACTCACCTCCACATACACAGACGGCAAGATATTATCACATATTGGTCAACCATACCGACATCAAGCCACAGTTGGTATCTCTAATTGTCAGATATCAGACCATATTCAACTTTTCTTGGTCTACGTAGCACGTCAACACAGGGAATTAAGGCCAGTATAATGTGTTGACGGTTGTGTTGATTGTTGTTTAATCAAGTGCATACGTAATATACAGATTAGCTACCGATGGCCAAGTCGTCATTTCATTGACGTGGTGGGTGGTTGGTGGGCTCTTCTTGTGGTAGATAAATACGTTACCTAACTTAAGAAGACGTTTCGTACTTACACTCGTCAGCTCGCTACGAATTTTGTGTGTGGCGATCTCACGTGTTGTCAATACCGGTAGTGTGTTGTAGTAGTCATATACGCTAGTTTTCTTCGTACCGATAGTCAGTGTTATTTTCGTTTATAAGAATGGATAGGTGTTTACGTTGCGCGTCACTCGTTTTCTCGTAACTGTTAACTGTCTAGTGTTATTATATTCTTTATACTGAATATATTTTTCATACTATTTTCTGTTGTTTACATAGTGTAACGGTTAGGACGGTATCTATTGCATTAAGATTGCTGACTTTCTTTTGTTATTCAAATCTACATTATTGTTGAGTTTGAAGTTGATATTTCCTTCAACATTTATATTTCAATATATATACTATCTGATCTTTGGACAACATTATTGCATCTTGTCGATTCCTTTGCACTCCTCTATTTTATTTCAGCTAGATAAGTGATAGCTCAGTTAAGACAACATGTCGACACTACAAGACTTTATGAACAGGGGTGAGAAGTCTGATTTGACCGGTTTGGAGCTTAGGGCATGGGCGAAGCAGGAATTGAAGGACTTTCAGGCCCAGCAACGAGAAGAAAGACAAGAAAGGTTAGCTGCAGAGAAAGAAAGCAAGGAAAAAGAGATTGCATTTCAGAAAGAATTAAAATAAACGGAAATGGCGATGAAAGAAAATGAATTAGCCTTAGAACGAGAGAGAATAGCGGCTGAAAAAGAGAAATTAGAAAAAGAGATGAAAGAAAGGCAATTAGCCGCAGAGACGGAAATGAAAGAAAGACAACTAGCGTTTGAGAAAGAGAAACTTGCTGCCGAGACACTTTTAAAGGACAAGGAACTTGAAGGTAATTTGAAGGTTAAGACATTGGAGATGGATCGTGAAGCTGAGATAGAACGAGAAAGAATACAAGCAAAGCACAATGATCCAGTCAAAAAGTACCAAGGTCTGGTTCGTAACTTCCAACAAGGTAAGTTAGTAAGTTCCTGGATTACTAATTTCGAAGTTTTAGCAAAATTCTATAAGATTCCTGAACAGGACTTCCAATCTTATTTCATCGACATCTCGCGCTAGAACCTTTAAAGGTGATTGAGTTGATTCCTGAGAACTTGCGAACCAACTACAAATACATGCGAGATAGAGTTCTTGCATATTTCAGTCTTGACAAAGCTGGTTTACATACACAATTTAAGACTCTTACTCCTAAGTCTAACCAAACATTCCTTGACTTTGTTTCTGAAACATCTTCTTGCTTTGACAAGTGGTTAAGAGCAGCAGACGTTGGTTCTGACTTTGATAAGATACGTGACTTGATATTGAGAGACAAACTTAAATCTGTGGTACTGGAAGCTATGTCCATATTCCTCATAGAGAATTAATGTAAGTCACTTAGTAAGATGGAGTCGCGGGGTGAGTTGTTCTATAACGCCCACCGTGACATATTTGCTGACTGTGCATATCCAGAACTTGTGATAGGGGCTAGCGCCAGAATCCAAAATCTCAAAGGTAATGGTAAGGTTAAGAAATTTTCACATAGGACCTTACCAAAACACAGAGATGCAAATAAACCTAGAAAAGGTCAATTCACACGTTGTCAGCACTGTAAACTTTCTCACGAATCTTTAGAGATGTGTGATCACCATCCTGGGTATCCTGCTTACTTGAGAGACATCACATCCAAGAAAAGAGGTAAGTATAACTCCTACAAGAGGAGTATTAAATGTTTTTCTTGTCGGGCATACGGACATACCAGTAAGTCATGAGCGATGAGAAATACTTGGAAAGAAGCAAGTAGTGCATATGTTTTTTCCAGTAGCGATTCTGATGACAAAGAAGACACACATACAGCTATCATACAGAATTATTGTGACAAAATAGACAAGACTGATAAAGACACCCCTGATGACGAATGTCCAGTAACCATTCATGAAGCTAATGCGGCAAATATTCAGAATGGCACACTTAAAGTTCACCAAGCATGGGTGAATGGTGAACCTACCACGTGCGTTCGTGATACAGGAACTTCAATTATTGGAGTTGACCAAAAGTTAATAAAATAAGAAGATTACACAGGCCTACAGAACTTTTGGCGGCACAATAGAGAGATATAATATTGCCACAATCACAATACAATCTCCATACTTTGGAGGTACAGTAAACGCTGCAGTACTGCCTAATCCTTGTGCTGGTTTACTCATTGGGAATGTACCCAATGCAAATTACACTCACGAAGAGGCAATTCAATGGGAGATTGACCACACTCAAACGAATGCTGTCACGAGAGCCCAAGAGCGGCGACAAACAGAACAATCTTCTCAGGCTGACAACGACAATACTCAGAACACTATCACATTGACAGCTGACTTAGCTAATGAACAAAAACAAGATCCTACACTACAAACTTGTTTTAAAAGCATACAAGAACCATGTAAACAAGCTAAACATGGTAATTGGCAATTTATTTTAGACAATAATATTCTATCCAGACGATACAACAAAGGTCCAACACTTTTATTACAAACAGTATTACCTACCAAGTATCACAGTGAAGCACTGAAACTGGCACATGACTCACCATTTGCGGGTCATATGGGTATTGCTAAAACCACTAACAGATTGTTAGCACAATTTATTGGTCTGGTTATATCAAAGATTATACCAAACATATTCGGTCATGTACATTGTGCCAAAGAACCACACAAAAAGGCAAACAACCCAAAGCTCATGTGCAGAAATCTGATCTGGCATCTCGACCATTTCAGAAGATTGCTGTGGATATTGTTGGTCCACTAAATACTACTACTGATTGTGGTAATAGATTCATCTTAACCATTATTGAACTTTGTATTCGTTGGCCAGAGGCTATTCCACTTAAATATATCAACAGTAGATCCATCTTAGATTCATTATTATTAATTTTCAGCAGGATAGGATTTCCACGATGTATATTGTCAGATAGAGGTAGTCAGTTCATATCTGCGGCTACCCAAGCTGTAATGAAAATACTAGGGATTCCACAAGTCTTTAGTTCACCTTGGCACCAAATGACAAATGGTGTCAATGAAAATTACAACGGGGTCCTGAAACGAACCCTAGGAAAAGACGCAGCTGAGCGAGCTAAAGATTGGGATATGTTATTGTCTGCAGTACTATTTGCGTG
Organism: Cepaea nemoralis; assembly: GCA_014155875.1. Lineage (NCBI taxonomy): Eukaryota > Metazoa > Mollusca > Gastropoda > Stylommatophora > Helicidae > Cepaea > Cepaea nemoralis. The sequence continues at coordinate 434,198 of JACEFZ010010749.1, read as the reverse complement.
CCGTGAGGTACCACAATCTAGTATGGGGTTTTCTCCATTCGAGCTGGCACACGGTGCTAATCCTCGTGGTCCATTGATGTTATACAATGACATGCTTACAAACAAAACATATGACCACCCGAAAAGAGAAGCCTATGAAACGGTTACTCAATTGAGAGACAAAATCATAACGGCTTGCCAAATTGCAAAATCAGCACTCGAAAAGGCTGGAGAAAAATACAGACAGTATGACATCAGAAACGCCAAGACAATAGTCTTGAAAGAAGAAGACGAAGTTTGGTTATTACTACCCTACCCTCGTGATTGTCTAGTTACTTCATGGCAGGGTCCATTTGAAGTTATCAGAAAAGTTAGTGGTGTTGGTTATCTTATTGATCTTAAAGGTAAACATAACATCTTCCACATTAATATGTTGAAACCATACATTGCACGTGACACTGACACATCACAGGTGATACAGCTAATACCACATAGAATAGCAGCAGCATGTTGGGTGATTAATGAACAACAAGAAGACGCAATTACACAACAAATACCAACTCCAACGGTTAATAGTGACAACGGTTGGCAATACATACAAATAAATCAAAACTTGTCAACACAAGATAAAGAGAAACTTATTTCAGCGATACAAGAGTTTAGTTCAATTTTTTTCTGATAAGCCAGGACAGACATCGCTTATCAAACACAAAATCACATTACTTTCTGATATTCAGTAAAAGTGAAACCATATCCTATTCCGATACATTATCTGGAGAGAGTTACAGCAGAAATATCTGAACTAGATCAAAGTGGTATCATTAGGAAGTCCATTTCTAACTACTGTTCTCCAGTAGTGATAGTGAAAAAGAAAGATGGTTCATTGCGTCTGTGCGTCGATTACAGATAAGTAAACGCATTAACACTACTTGATGCAGAACCAATGCCAAATATCGATGAACTAATCGAAGGCATGGCAAACTCTAAACTCTTTTCAAAGATTGATCTTACCAAGGGATATTGGCAAATCCCGATGGACGAAGATTCCATGCATATAACAGCTTTTAGCAATCCATTAGGTCTGTATGAATGGGCATATCTTCCATTCGATCTACAAAATGTACCAAGCACATTTATGCGCATGAATCATGGCATTTCTAACGTTGCTACGTATATGGATGATATCTGTATCCACACTGCAGACATAGACACTCATGTTAAAATTCTAAAACAAGTATTTCAGAGAATACAACAACACGGTCGTAAGGCTAAGCCTAGCAAGATTGAAATAGGATTCACTGAAATACAATTTCTTGGTCATAGAATTTCTGATGGATTTCGGAAAACTGATCCACAGGTGGTTACAAATATTCTTAACATCAAACCTCCACAACTAAAAAGGAACTGTGAGAAGTCTATTAGGTCTGATCAACTACTATCAGAAATTTATTCCTAAGTTTGCTGATATGACAGCAACATTTTCTGAACTTCTAAAGAAAGGTCAGCCTACGAAAATAGTTTGCACAGAAGATCATGACAAACTTTTGCAGCAGATCAAAACTCTGTTTAGTACATATCCTATTCTGAAACTGCCGGATATTTCAAAAGATTTTGTATTACAGATGCGAGTTTTCATGCAATTTCAGCAGTGTTACTCCAGATATATGACGGCAAATTAACCCTATTCTCTATTTCAGTAAGAAGCTGTCTGATACTCAGAGAAATTATGCTATAATTGAACTTGAAGCTTTAGCTTTAATTGAGAGTATTGAGAAATTCTCAAGATATCTCCTTGGAAGGAAATTTCTGGTTTTGTCTGATAATAAACCATTGCAAATCTTTAAGTCTGGTCATCCTAAGAATTCCAGAATATATAGATGGTCACTTCTCTTACAAGATTATGAGTTCGATATCTGTCATATTCCGGGCAAGGATAATAATTTGGCAGATCTTCTTAGTCGTCTGTAGATCTTTCTACTCAGTAGTTTATTTTCTGAATGTTTGTCTACGTCAGTTCATATATTATTTAGGCCGATAGATTATGTTACAGATGCACCTGATTGGATAGCAATTTACATAGCAAACAACAAATTATTTTGTATAGTATTATTCGGGTATATACATATGTTGTCAATTTTTCATTTATTGGCAGAGACATTATGAAGCCAGTCATCGTGTTCATTGGATCGATGCGATGATTATAATATTTCCTACTATATGATCTAGACGTTGAACTTTTCCAGACCAACAGAGATCGAAATCGCTTTGAGGACGATTCGGTGATATTTATGTTGAACTTTGATAGTTAGATGTGATTATGATGATCACTATGATGTGATTAATAAGTCAATAAGACTGAACTACACATGGATATTGTGTTAGTTATGTTAACTATTTAGTATGATTAGCAAGGAAAATATGAACACTTATTTAGTGTGATAATTAATTATTAGCATAGTGAGATTGGAGACTACGAACTATAGTATAATTATTATTGAATTTGGATTAGATTAATTTAGTTGGTTCACATAATTAAATTAAATTTTGTTATGTTAGAATTTATTGATTAAGAGTATTATAAATAACTCAATGTTCTGATCGCTATTAGCTCACGGTCATAGATTACGCCACATGATAAGTTCGCCATTATTTGCCAGTAAATTGTTGAGAGTCAACAGAGACACTATAGATCTACAACTAGGATAGAGAGTGGTCAAAGACGTCCCTCAATTGGAATTGACTTACTGTCACACGTCGTTCTTGATGATAATATCACGAAGTTCTTACGATGATATGTTCCTGATATTGTTGTGTGATGGTCGTTGTCTAGGTAACGATACTCATGGTGTGTCAATAGAGATATCTAACTGTCTTGCAATATAACTCACCCCCGCAGTGCATATTCACCAGTCATTAAACAAGATTCCGTTGGCGCACATAATCCTTTATTACAGAAATAAGACGGACAGACGGAACATGTTTATACATCCAGAAATAATGTAATCCATAGAATATAAATATCCTCCTCACAATTTAACCAGCACACATCAATGCCTTCTCAAGCCTGCTACATATCAAATCCACCAGACATTTAGTCCAGCTACTATCCACGGCTGGAACTCCTACAATACAACCCACACATTGGGTCGGAGCCACTGCTCAACTATGCAACCCACTCTGAGTTTTGGCCCTCACTCCCTATAGAACCCACTCTGGTTCAGGCCTGTCTTCACAACTAGGAGAACAACACAACACGGAGATCTCTAACTCCGCTTCTCCTTAGACTACCGATCAGTTCGGCATCTACACATCAACTGTCCTGAAGTCCCTTGACTTCACACAAAACTAAACTGTCCTTCCCCCATCCCCTGGGGTCCACACTCACCCTTCCCATTATTTCTCAGGACTGGCTGTTTTCTCATAGCCAGGTCAGTCACTTTACTGTCTCCCACTTTCATCTCCATTCTTTCTCATGCCCGGTCACTCAACTCAATGTCAATGACCCAGGCTTATGTCATCACCCCCCTCTTAAAAGAAAACTTCGTTTTCAAATATTGGGAGACTAAAACTTACTAAACATGTGACCCAGACATATTGCCTGGGTAGCCCTAAGTATGGCTGCACCTTACTCTAGCTACCACACTACATAATACATCAAATGCTCATAGTACACTCCCATATTCCCCACACATAAATACAAACAACTTTCTATCTTGTGTACCAATGCATGAACTAATACATCACATAATAATAATACATCATAGGAAAGCATTATACTTATGTACCCACAGGTCTCTTACTACTTCACGACCCCACAATACTATTTGTGTACCGACCCTATATCAGGTGGTTCTGTTCTTGCATTAACCCTCCTCTGATTCCTGTCGATGCTGTGTCTACCTTTCATGTACCCATGACTCATGGTACCTCTACAATTACAACATCTGTTTGCTATCCCTAGCCCTGGGTCAGTAATGTCGCGAACACTCTTTTGACCTGACTCAACTTTCCTATCTGCATATTGCACCGTTACACTTGAGTCTCTGTTTAGTCTGAACTCTTTATTCAATCTTGGCCCATACACCTGGCACCTTGCTTTCTGCTGCATACGCCTTATGCCTATGTGCCCTGCACATGCACTATCCTGAGCTGTTCTAGTATATCGGTCTCTGTGTGTTAAAGGTACTGCTCCTTGCCCACGTGCAGTTCCACTATCTGAAAAGCGGCGAGTGAGAACATTGTTCTTCCTCTCGAAGCACCATCTACCTTTCTTTGACTGCCTATGTTCTACTCTCCTACACCCTTGGGAACATTTGTTCAGAGTAGTATCTTGTCTCTGGGATTCACTAGCACTATATTTGGGATCCATTCTCATCTGCTCAGCTGTACTATCCTTGTCCTGAGTTCCTGTGTCTACTTCAAGTGCCTCTTCTACCTCAGCTATACTCTCTAATTTAGGTTCTCTTGTGGTAACTACCTCATTACTGCTTACACTATATTTTTGGTCCCAATAAACTACTTCCTCTTCTGTACAATCTTTAACTCCTATAACATTTCCTATGATCAAATCAGCCACTGGTGAGTCCAAAACACACGCTGTCACTCTTCCAGTGATATATGGTGTTTTTACTGTTATTATGGCTAATGGGTAGAACTCTACTGTGCCGTTGAATGTTATGCATCTAATCTTTTTCCCTGTATAATCCGAGGGATCTATTAAACTTTCCTCACTCCGATAGACGTACATCCGGAATCCCTAATTGTTAACGCTGGTCTATCATTGACGAATCCCTGATGCAGCTTCAGACTTCCTCCTTCATGGACTGCTGATCCTGCTTTCACTGTATGACCACATATTAGGACTGGCTGACTGTCTTTTTCAAAAAGAGGTTTGCACCCACTACAATCTTCATTGTTCAGCGTCTCAATTACTTGCGCTGCATTTGAGTGCTCTGTTTCTCTCATCCTACATTGATGGCTGATATGCCCCTTCTTTCCACATTTGAAACAGATGATCTCCTTCCTTGCGTTACTTGTTGGCTCACTGGCTGGCTGCGCGTCACACTCCGCTGCCTTGTGTCTCCAGCTCCCACAATTCCAACATCCGGCATAATTTGGACGTCTCTGGAAGTTCCCTCTTCTATATGGGTACCGTCCTACTCTACCAACATTGTTTCCTCGGAAACCATTATCTTGAAGTTCTTGCTGCTCACCTTTCTGTGCTGAATCCACACTTTTCGCCCTTGGTCTGATGACTGGATTCTGGTCCTGTTTAGTGTACGCTGCACAGACTATTTCCTCACTCATTAGTTTCCCAATAGATACGTTAGGGATGTGCAGTCATGTAGTTTTGCCCTAACTGAGACATTGTGTCTATGTCCTTTGGCTTACGTTCCTCAAAGAAAGCTACTAAGTTAGAATTGCATGCAGATACTACCTTGTCTCTTAACATTAGATCTACTAATTTATTAAAATCTTTCCCTACTTCTGCAAGCTCCATCCATTTGTTAAATGTGTTCTTTACTGTGTTAACAAAGTCTGTGAAATCTTGATTTGTCTCTGGCACTAACTGTCTAAACTTTGTTCTATATCCATGCTCAGTGAGTTGGAACTTTGTGAGGAGACGTTGACGCAAAATAGTGTAGTTGTTTCTTTCTTCCACAGGTAAATTAAACATTGTATCTAGAGCCTTACCCGTAAGAAACTCGCCAAGTCGCATCGCATACTCTTTCTCTGGAATACCTAACGCTTTGGCTGATGCCTCGAACCTGGCCAAATAATTTTCAAGTTGGTCCCGGTCTGTAAAATATGGCAGTTTTAATCTCTGTGACGACTGCGACGGTCTTCTGCTTTCCTCACTTTGACCTTTCGAAGATAGTTCTAGTTTTCTTAACTCGATTTCAGTTTGCATCTGACACTTGATCTTCTCTTTCTCAATTTCCATTTCAGCTAACTTTACTTCCTGTAGACGTTTGTTTTCCATTTCAGCTAGTTTTACTTGTGTCTCTTCCTGTAGACGCTTGTTTTCTATTTCAGCTAACTTTACTTCCTGTAGACGTTTGTTTTCCATTTCAGCTAGTTTTACTTGTGTCTCTTCCTGTAGACGCTTGTTTTACATTTCAGCTAGTTTTACTTGCGTCTCTTTCTCTTCCTGTAGACGCTTTGCCTCGCGTTCATTATGCCTCTCCTCTCTTTCCGTCTGTTTTTGTTCTTTTGCTTCGGCATACTCCTGTAACTCTTTACCCTTCAGGCCTTTTCTTTCACCTGCTTCAATATAATCCATTAAAGTAGGCATCTTGTACTTGTGGACACGTTGCTGTCTGTCAGCCAATTATAAATGTAAAGACTCTGCTACTAGTCTTTGTGTGCCTTCAGTAAGTACACTACCACTCCCTGTGTACGTAAATTCGTAGTGCTAATAATGTCACCCTGTACTCACCCAGTCACTCTATAAGCACTAGGTAGTGAGGGAAAATATCCTCCCTAATCCCTCGCATATATCTATAACAAATAGTTGTATAATATTTCTGGAAATATTGTTAAACATACATATAAATACATATACAAAACGAATGAATGATAACACTAAGTGTTTTCTCTAAAAACGTTAGACTCACAAGCCAAGTACACGGAGACGGTGATCACAAAGAAATAAACCACAGTAACAACCACAAGCTTGTGTAGGGACATCCACAGTGCGCGTAATATATAAATATAAACTGACAAAGACCACTAGACAGTAGAAAAGGACAAAAGATCACAATAATAACATATATCCGACCACAAGAAATATCATATGTAAATATAACGAAAAGAAAAAAGAGAAGAAAAAAAAATTATAGCATCAATTTATACACAGATCTGACGCTAAACACAAACTGGCACGTTATATAATTCAGGACCGTCCCTGCAGAACCAAATAAACCGACCTTTCGATTTTCTTCCCAGAAATTATATATGGTGCACCTCAGAAATTAACTTTTCGCCCTGTCTCCCGGCCTTCGAGAAACAACACAAAAATCCCCTACACTTGACAAACACTGGACCACATACAAATAATTGCGTAACACCCGACAACACTAAATATGACGATGGGAGCAACAACAAAAAAATAATGTGTAACTGGTTGGCCGACAAATATGGGCCTATTAATCCGTCGCCAAAAGTTCTTATTTTGCTGTTAATAGTTTTTCACAATATGCTGGAAATGTCTGTGTTAAATTCTCCGAAATGTTTACGACGCTAGATTTCAAAGCGACTTGTTGTTCTGTTGAGTGGTTCCTGAATTCACGTGGGATCACAAGTTCCAACTGTCGACAAAAGTTGAAGATGATAGTGATATCCAAACTGTTCTGTCTCGACACAGTCCGTAACGTTATTGTACTTTCTCTGTACGTATTGGCACCATAGTAATAATCCTAAAGTGTTCTTTCGATATGTTGTTACTTTCGTTGCGGAGATGGTGCTTTGCTGTATCATAAATGTTATGGATTTCCGTTACCCGACAAGATTCACCAAAAAGAAAAGGAGAATGGCAGCCAATGTTCAGCGCTTTAAATTTGGGTATATAAATCCTTATTGGCAAAGCAATACAACCATGATTGCGATGATGATACGTTAAAACTGTTTGCTCATAACAGAATAATGATGACAATAGTAGAACAGTTCAACAAAGGCGAAACATAAAATCTGGCTTTCTTTCAAAACAACCTTGTTTTGTTCATTCACAATGAGTCATCTTGACCACACTAGCCCGTGGAAATTTTCCTGAGTACCTTTACTCCTTCCACCCCCAACTCACAATGTCACCTCAATTTCTCTTTATCACCCTCAGTGAAAAATTCCTCCGTAAAAACAGTTTGCACACAACCTCTCAGCCCCGACACGGCTGCTGTTTTTTTAACTTCCGTGGAAAATCACACTTAATCTGTCTGTAAACTGCCCGGAACTTTTCCGCCATACACAAACACTTTCCACTTCTGCCCCCGCACGGCTGTGGTAGGGTTAACGTAACTCTCCCCCGTACCTGGACGCTGGTGTCTCCACCCATCCTATTAACTGCGTCGAAAAATCTTGACCAGTCAACTTGCGACAACACAGTGCGTTCCCTCGCACACACACACAAACTTCTCACCACGCACAGGATGTTGTGACGAAATTGCTCGCTGTCTTCAATCTTTGGTTAAATCCTGTCCTGTCAAACACACACACACACACTAGGACTGACCGCACTTATTGCAAACCCCTCACTGTCCACGTGACATTTACATGTGCTGTCCGCTAGCACTTCTGTCTGTTGACCTATAAACACATGCGCCTGGCCTCTCAACCCGACATTCTGTGCTGTTTGTGACTCGACACCCCTGTCACTGCAATCGACTCTCCCGGTTGATTTGTGCTGCGTTAATTTACCTGTAGTGTGACCTTCACTTGAACTGTCTGCTAGCTTGAGTTTTTACTCCCGTCTGTCTGTGTGAATTATCTGGCGCACACACAAAGAGTTCACATTACCCTCTTGAAGCCACACAATCCAAATTGTCAAGGGTTTGCTAGTTTGATGGAACGAAGTCACCAGATAATAACTCCTCTCTCAGCGAAGAGCCCACAGATATCTCAGAATGACAACAATGTCTATAATGCTCTTGACCGTACGTAGCCTTCCAGATACTCCTTACTAAGCGACGAGCTCCCAGATGATCAATATATCCCCGTCGTCCTTGACCGGAGGAGACCCCAGAATGTCACAGGTCGTTCTTGATGATAATATCACAAAGTTCTTACGATGATATGTTCCTGATATTGTCGTGTGATGGTCGTTGTCTAGGTAACGATACTCATGGTGTGTCAATGGAGATATCTAACTGTCTTGCAATATAACTCACCCCCGCAGTGCATATTCACCAGTCATTAAACAAGATTCCGTTGGCGCACATAATCCTTTATTACAGAAATAAGACGGACAGACGGAACATGTTTATACATCCAGAAATAATGTAATCCATAGAATATAAATATCCTCCTCACAATTTAACCAGCACACATCAATGCCTTCTCAAGCCTGCTTCATATCAAATCCACCAGACATTTAGTCCAGCTACTATCCACGGCTGGATCTCCTACAATACAACCCACACATTGGGTCGGAGCCACTGCTCAACTATGCAACCCACTCTGGGTTTTGGCCCTCACTCCCTATAGAACCCACTCTGGTTCAGGCCTGTCTTCACAACTAGGAGAACAACACAACACGGAGATCTCTAACTCCGCTTCTCCTTAGACTACCGATCAGTTCGGCATCTACACATCAACTGTCCTGAAGTCCCTTGACTTCACACAAAACTAAACTGTCCTTACCCCATCCCCTGGGGTCCACACTCACCCTTCCCATTATTTCTCAGGACTGGCTGTTTTCTCATAGCCAGGTCAGTCACTTTACTGTCTCCCACTTTCATCTCCATTCTTTCTCATGCCCGGTCACTCAACTCAATGTCAATGACCCAGGCTTATGTCACTTACAATTACGGCAAATGACCCCACATACATATGCAATACAGAAAAGATCATAGCAAAGCATAGATATTACAGCGAGAGTTATAAAGCAAGCACTAGGACTGACGGCTTGGTACCTGTGAATCATACACGTCCCCTTTCTTCAGTTTTTAAACTAGAGTTAGGACGCTTGTCCGAATGGACAACTGAGGGACTAATTTGTTATAGTTAGTTAGTACAGCCTTCCCAGGGGTTGACTACACGACGTCTACCGCGGGATTGTAGACTGATGGGCATGCTCGTCATATAATATTTTTTTTTAATTTTGTGTGGGATACATAGGGAGCCATACTGTCGTACTTGGCATAGCTTATAACTTATTTCGTCTGCACTGCTATTGTCAGATGTATTAATTACGATCTGTAAAATGATTTCATCATTTTAAGTCGAGAGGGGGCATAATGCCATGGGGCAGGTACCCGCTAGCAACGTCAACAAAAACATGGAGAGAATCCTGGAACCCAAAAGCGTACGGAATCTAGGATACAAATTGTGAACGCAGAAACGTCACTCTGACGTCACTAGACTACAAGGAGTCTTTTGCTGGAGTTCGCAATGCAAGTTGTGTGTACACATTCGAATCAATTGTGGCAAGGACAAAGTGGATAACAGTGGTTTGATAGAAGATCAGTGGATGGATGACACGGACAGGAAAAGGGATGAAGCAACGATGATGTCACGGAATGTCGCCGTCGACTGAAAACCCGTTGGGCACAGATCACCTAGACAGATTGATCGGACAGCGTCACAAGTGATGGAGAGAGGGAAGGGAAGAATGAAGGTGACTAATGACTGAGAAGGAAATAGGGTTATTATGTTAACATGTTAGATATTTATTAATTAACTCTATCGCCGGCTTGGCAACACAGGCTCTTTAGAGAAAATATCAAGATTGGGACTGTAACCTTGGGCTGTGAAATAAAGCAGCGATTTATTTCTGATGTTCAGCAAGAGTCTACATTGTCATTCATTACCCGTTCCGGCTCTAGTTCATTTACAATTATTTGCTGTTGATCCTTTGAGCCGTGAAATTGACTTACCGTTGATTCTTTCATGTTAAGCTGCAGAATCGCGGTTTGGCAATATGGGAAGTCGCTTAAGACGATTAACCACCCCATGGCAATTAATCAATTCAACACATTTTGAAATTTCTGCAATTAGTGTTTTGTTTTTTTTTTAAATACCGCAGTAATCTGCGAGTAAAACTGTAAACTAGATTCACAAGAATCAGTAACACCTCTCACGTTACAAGGAAATGTGTTGAAAACAAACAAAAATATTCGACTACTTGTTATATTGTCTAACGGCAACTGATGTTTCGGTTCCTTGATTGTCGCATTAAAAGCACAACAGGACAGATGGAGAAAAAAAATAAAAGTAACAAGGCAGCGATTGGCTGTAAAAATAACTTTTATTCAATCCAATAACAGTTCCCGTGTACATACCCAGACAATCTAAAACTGGACACTTGAATTTCGTTCGTTCATATGGAAATAAAAATTGAAAATTCGACCTCGTTCAACCTGCCTTATGCGGCGTTGGTTATAATTGAAGTAACTGTGTTTTTGGGTCCTATATTCTTTTCTTTTGCGTTGTTTAAATTCTGTTTTTCTCATGTGTTAGATTTCAAGCCTGTGATGTCACCTGGTGCGGTTTCTATTGTGCCTCTCAGTCTGTCAGTAGCGGCTCCGGGCGTAGCCCTTAGCAGGACTAGCCCGTTGGGGTTGTTCCTTTCTTTCTTCTTCCATCTCTCGGAAAATCTGTCTTATCTCAAGATCACCTTGTTATTTGTTCCGGGAGTTTTGTAAGGGTAGACACTGACTTGCTCTTAAACTTGTTGGTCTTTATAGATGGTCCGACATTCGAATTTATAAATGTTCCTGTTTATATACAACTGCCACTCCGCAGACCCCAAACCGGTCAGATGGACTAAAATGGTGACTTCTCGTCCACGACTTGGGAACGTAAATTACAAGTAACTTAGAAGTCAGAGTGGGTTCGCCTGATGGAGAGGGACACCGGTAATAGGGAAAGCTAATCCACAAGCAAACATTAGTCCGGTGCACTTGAAGTTGGGTATACGAGATTACGAACTACGTCCGTAAGCCCTTCGCGACGGAGCTTGCTTTGGTCAAAGTGCATAAGTCAAATTGTTGGAAACGCAAACTGTTCCAGGTGAGACGGCTGAGAGATGTCTTAGTTCCAGGTATTGGCAAACAGGGGTTGATGTGAAAAAGTTACATTTTGTGGAGACGACCGTAACAAACATTTTGGTAGCGTACAAGGAAAGATCGAGGGGAAGAGAGGCGGAGGCCGACCAAGAGACATAATGCTTAATGGATTGAGACGGTGGCACGGAGGAATATCAGCAGCAGAGTTGAGCCAGAACGTCAAAGACTGAGATATGTGGAGAGACATAACGCTTAATGGATTGAGACGGTGGCATTGAGGAATATCAGCAGCAGAGTTGAGCCAGAACGTCAAAGACTGAGATATGTGGAGAGACATGAAGGCCCACAACAAAAAACACTACTACACAGAAAACTTGAAAGTGATCTTGTTGCCAATTGCTGTGGTGCACAAAGCGTGCACACGTCTCTAATCAGCTGTTAATGTCCTGCCATTCTTTTTAATGTGCATTCGCTAGCTTTGAATTCAAGTCTAGTTAATACATGTGCTACTACTACCCACGTTCGAAACACGGTTGCGGGCGATTTAGCAGCAGACCACCTTGCGTTGGTTTTTTTACGAAATGGTATCGATGCCGGTCGTTCAGAAAGCAATGGCAAACTACTGAACGTAAACTTGAAAGAGATCACATCAGCAAAAAATGTTGGTGTTGACTGCGACGTCATGTAAAGGATATGCAACTAATTATGTTTTTTTTTTTTCGAGTGAAAGCATCCAAGGAGAGTGTCACAAAGTTTACCCGGGTTAGGAATGCAGCAGTCTCAGATTTACACATTGGTCCAATTGCATCAACACCACGCTTCAAATTGTGTTGACAGTCGGTGAAATTTTAGCTCTGAGAATTTTGAGACCAACTTCGATGAACAGTCTGATGCACTGGAGCTAAAGTCATGAAAACCATCATCAAGTAACAGGTCCTTTACAGACCGCTGCTCTCATCACTGTCCGTTGATAAGCTTCTGTCTCTGATCATTTCTCCCGCCTCGTGCCCAAGGTTGTCTGCAATGCCATTATTCGTCTTCGTGCTGGACGACATTTGCCTCTTTTTTCAGGAATCATCACTGTTATTCCCAAGCCACTGCGACTTTTAATATGGCCAAAGTATTTTAGTTCCCGAAACAAATTGTATGACAAACAAAGATGGTTTTTTGAGCAGAAAAAAAAAGAAGATCCAACATTAGGTTATGTGTGACCTTCAGAAGTATCTAATCACGCCGAACTAGCAGCTGAGATTTTTTTTGGGGGGGGGGGGGGGGGGGGGGGGGGGGGGGGGGGGGGGGTGGTGGGGGGGGGGGGGGGGGGGGGGGGGGGGGGGGGGGGGGGGGGGGGAGCAAGCTCGCTTTGAACTCAAGCTTAGATTATACACGTGCTACTTCAGGGTGTGCCGGTCTCTCTGGCCGAGGGGTTACACGACTTTCTCCGCAATCCCGTTTATCTACGCAGGGTAACGCAGCGCGCGAGAATTGGAAGCGGTTCTACCCGCACTGGTGACATGCGGGATAACTGAGCCGGCCGCTCAGAAAGCAATGGCAAACTACTGAACGTAATCTTGCCAAGAAATCAACAATCAGCTGAAAGATGCTGATGTTGACAGTGATGTCCTGTAAAAGGATATGCGAATTTAAAAAAAACCAAAAAAAAAACAAAACAACAACAACAAACTACAGGGTGTATTTTTAATGACCGTGGGGTTTTGAAAATATTGTCGTTCCAAGTTTTGTATTTACCTTTTAATTCATAGTTGCCATTCTAGATATTTTATATCCAGATCTAGAGGTTTTTGCTGGCGTCTGGATACCGTTTTCTGACGTTTGGATGCTGGATGCAATTCTAGATACTTTTCATTTGGAATTGGATATTTTTGATACTTTCTAGATTTTACTTTTCTTTCAGTGTCATTTACCCATTTTTTGTTTGGTCGGGACGTAAATTATGATAACTGCCATTATTTAAACTTTGAATTGACTTGGGTCAACGCTAAACAATCTGGCAAACCCCCCCCCCCCCCCCCCCCCCCCGGTAACGAGTAAAAGGGCGCATAAATTATAATAACATTATTTGAACAGATTTCAGAACCAATACGCAAATAAGACAAGAGACTAAGCAAGACATTGTATCCAATTTTATAAGAAAACGCTGTTGGAACTACATCGGCCATGTACTCAGGATGGACAAGACAAAACTCCCCTACCAAGCCCTCTTATGGTCACCAGTAGGGAAAAGAAAACGGGGAAGACCAAGAGAGACCCTGCGTAGAACCATCATTAGAGAAGGCTCATTCAACGGCCAAGTGAACATCCAAGATCTACAACAGGTAGCAGCGAACCGCCAGACATTGAGAGCCATGACTTCTGCCCTATGCGCCTCCTTAGGCTCAAGAGGAAAGACTAACTAACTACCTAACTATTTGAACTGTAAACTAACATTGTGTTGCGAATTATTGCTGTGATTCCGACTTTGCGATTCCTTTTCATGTGATATATTTTTTTGTAATTGCTCACCTTCATATGTGTCTTCCACTTTGAACAAATCTTTCAACGTGCCAAAAGTAAAGCAATATGAACAAAAATTTCGGAAAGAGTGGCTGCAGGATGACATAATTAAAGATTGGGTGCTGTCAATTCATGGAGATGCGACTAAGGCTCGTTGTAAGTACTGCAAGTACGAAATGAAAGCGAAAATACAAGACTTGAAGAAACATGCAGAGACTAAAAAACATAAAAATGCAGTGCCATTTAGGGATATTACACCGTTGACATTTGTTTTCAGAACTACACAGAGTACTGAATCATCAAAAGTTGAAGGATCTGTCGCAATGTTTTTAAGTTGTCATTGTGCAATTGTGAACTGTGACCATTTGATTGATTTGTTTAAAAACACTATTTCTGACAGTAAAGTGCTAAAGGAAAATGCATCGCAGCAAGTGTTCAAATATGATCAGAAGTACTTTGTTTTCTCACTTTGAAGAAGATTTGATCAGTGATATTTCTACAAATAAATATATTTTATTATTAGACGAATTGAATGACATTTCGGTTCTGAAAGTGCTTGGTACAAGTGTTATATATTATAGCAACAGCACAGACAAAGTAGTTTCTACATTTCTTGGACTAGTTCACTTGGAAGAGTGTGATGCAGAAAGTATAGTATAGTTCAGGCACTGAAGAAACTTTTGGTCAGTAAACATTTAAACTTGACGAATTAGGCTGCAATTGGAACCGATAATGCATCGGTAATGGTTGACGTAAAATCCTTCGCCAGGGAGAGCGGCAGTCACATCAATACATATGTAATTTCTTACTTTCTCAATCTGGATATTTTTCCTCGATACTTTCCAACGAAATCTAGATATTTATGGATGTTGTTTGGGCCGTTTCTAGATACTTTTGGTCCAAAAAAAAAGTGGCAATCCTGCCTTTTATGTTGCATGTTCACAGAGGGCAAATGCAAAACTTGGAACGGCAATATTTTCAAAGAACCCCACAGCAATTAAAAATACACCCTACACGTCTAGTCACCTGTACTGATTCTTGCATGTAGATTAGATTTTCCTCTTGCCAATGTCCCTCGCCATCAAGCGAACCCACTCATACTTCTGAAGTACTTGTAATTTACGTCCCCAAGTCAAAGACGAAAATTCAACATTTTAGTCCAACTGACCGACGTAAGGGTTGAACCCGCAAACTCTGCATCAGCACACCGGATGTTTAAGAACGAGCACTCTTATCCATTGGGCATGCTGACCTAGCAGCCGAGATAACACTTACCTTGTGCCTACGAGACTGCAAATGGTCTTTAATACCTTCCATACGACAGATTTGAGGTATGGAGATTTGGAGGAGGTAGCTACTTGTTTCTTCTTCTGCGTTGTGTCAAGTTTTGCCCCCTTAGGCCGAAACATCCGACTTCTGCGGGTCCCGCTACTTGTTTTAATCTGAGCATTAGCACAGCATCAGGCCCTAACAGTGGGTGCAGATTTTTAATCCCACAACCCAAATCAGGTAAGGACCATTCAAGACTTAATGACTATAGGATTATCGCCTCGCAGAATACATCTGGCAAGGTGTTGGAAAAGGTAGTTGCCGTGAAGCTGCAGAAATTCCTGGAAAGGGAATAGCTGCTTCCAGACCCGCGTTCATGCTCCACAGAGAACACCACATGACTGTGATCTCATGTTACTCTGCTCACACAAAGCTTTTATTTTAGAACATGGCAATCCTTCTTGAGTTCTTTTGTAAATATGCACGCTCTTTTCTGCGTTAATCATCATCATTTGGTGCACTGTCAACTGGCGTAGGCATTCATGTTTCTTCGCAGATCTCGGTCTTTGGTGTTCTATATCAACTCTGCTGATGATATTCCTCCATGCCACCGTCTCACTCCGTCTAACATTATTTCTCTTGGTCTGCCCCTGCCTTATTTCCTCTTGTTCTGTCCAGTCGTCACGATGTTCTCCAATGACTCTCCTCTCATCGCATGACCAAAGAAAACTGTTATGTCTTATTCTTATAGTTGAATAAAATGATCTAGTTTCTTTAGCCTCTTTCAGGCAATGGTTGTTAGTTATTCTGTCAGTCCAAGGAATTCGCCCGATTCGTCTCAGGAACCACATCTCTGTTGCTTCCAAATTCTTTCTTATTTGTTCATTTACAATCCTAGATTCATTGCCAAACAGTAAAACAGGTTCTATAAAGCATTTCAGCACCCTCTTTCTTACATTCGATGACAGTGACGTGTTGCATAAGATATCTTTCATTTTCGGCATTTTCGGAGATTAAAACTTAAACAAATAGAAAAAATATTTCAAATTCACAAGGAAGCAAAGCTTGAGAATAGGTAAAAAGCCACAAAATATGACGAAATGCCACTCACATACGTTCTGGCCACTCAAATGCATATGTGACTAAAACAACGACATGATTTTAAACCGGCTCGGAGGCCGAGACAATGTTGCCGGAACAATCCAGGTCAAAATGAGACGGATGGTATGCCTATATACAGCTACCATTACAAGAATACTGCTGGTTTAAAATGTACATTTCAGAATTGGATTGAATATTTTCACAGAGGGTACCCTGGCATCATCATCATCTTGACTGTCGTTAAACAGACTCCAGCGAGTAACATGGCTGATGTCTTCAAAAGACAATCGTCGCGTATTTCGAAAATAGGTCAGAGTTGACATATTGCACCTTCTTCTCATCTTGTTGTTACCTTGTTCTCATCTCTCACCTTGCGGTGTCGAGGTGAAGCATACACATCGTGAGAGTGCACGTTAATGAGCTGCATATATCGAGATTCCCATGGACTTTGTTATTCCCTCTGTCCATCGCTTACATAGTCGGCCTCTTCTTCGGGTTCCATTTGGTCTGTACAGCATTGCTTGTTGTGGTATTCTGTTAGTTGGCAGCCGAGTTATGTGGCCGAACCATTTAACTTGCTGGTTTCTGATGAAAGCTAGCACTGCAATATTTTTGTCCTGATTTCTTCATTTGTGATTTTCTCTCTTCTTGATACATTGAGTATTCTTCTCGGGAATCTTATGTCCGTTGTTGCAATTTTTCTTTTCTCTTTTTCTGTCACTGTCCAGGTTTCGCAGCATTGGTAGCAAAGAGTTGGTAGGAAGATTGTTTTGTATTGTGCTTTTTATTTTAGTAGCTATAGATACGTGTTTGTTCTTTAGTATTGGTGCCATGTGTTCAATGACATATTGTACCACTAGCACACAATCCTGTTTCATGCCATTCTGATGTGATGTATTTCAGAACTCTTGTGAAATATTTATCTCGTCCAGTAGTCTATGCCGTTTATTTTCAGAATCTTCAGTTTCACTGATTTTATTTTCAACTTCCATGTTCTCTAATTCAGTCTCCAAATTCGTCCCCTTGGCCCAGTCCATCTCCTGTGCCGAACCAAAGACTAGATAAAATATCAGACAACCAATGCTAACTCCCACGGTGGAGAAAAACGCTAGCTGCCATTGTTGTCGAGTTTTCTGGAAAACAGAAATGATAATACGCGTCAGCTTTAGCATGAGATACTTGGCATAACTACAATCATATTTTATCAAAATCTACACCATTATTAACTGGAAAAATGCCACTGGATAATAAATCGTCTTATTCAAACTTCCTGTAACAGACATGGGCTTATACATCAAACTATATGTCCTGTTATTTTCCCGAGAGGAGGTTGGAATCAACAAGCACATCTTCAAACTTATTGTCTGTTGGGATTATTGACTGACTTTGGTCTACACTCCTCCCTTCTGTCTTCCCTTCCATATATCTATTTCTTTCACTCTCTCTGTTATTCTCTCAACACATACTCAGACAACAGTTCCTTTCAACAATAAATAAAAGATTTATTAATAAAAACTATGTCTGGTGTATGTATGGATATTGTCTATGTAGTTGGTATGCTCTTCTAGTGTGGCTGCCAGATAAGATGTTGATAGATAGTCTCTGTGTCTTCTCTCGTCTCTTCTCTCGGCTAAAGTACAGGACGGTACATAGATACAACAGAACGGTCTCACCCTGAATGCTCCGTCTGCTTGAGTCTGTAGATATATCCGTTTTTTTTGTAATGAAAAATGTTCACCACTGTATCAATGTACTTAAACCGATCACTATATGCTGTCAGCTTAAACTGAATGTTCGTTGCTTTCTTATAGCGTTCTTAATTCCATCCTGGAAAACACATCGAGTTTCTAGTATTCTCTATTTTTGTCCTGTAAAAGTTCTACACTGGATAGTTCGTAATTGGTATAGGCATTTGGTATGCACCTTGCAACTCTTCGATACTGAGTCATTTGAGTCTTTTTTTTGTTTAGTTTGTATGATCTCTATTTTCCGTTCTCTGTCCTCCTGACTTATTACGATGACACTTCTTTTCTTTCCTTTCTTATGCACAAGTGTCGTGCTTTATTACTTTAAAGTGCTTTCTTGTGGGTTATCAACACTGAGTGATCTTGACCACAGCCATCTGTGTTATATCTTAGTTGATAAGTCTCGCACTGGTATGGGAACCTGTGTGATATACATTTAATAATGAGATCTGTGTCTGCTTCCTCTTCTCTCCTATGTGAGTGTCTTTTCCTCCAGCCGAAATGAAAAGGCTTCCGAAAAAACCCACTCTGACATAGGATAGAAGATTCACCTAACGTCTATACTATTCCTACTAATAGAAAGCAATGTTAAATGCACTTCACGCACATCTATATTCCTATGCTAAAACTATACTCTAATATATTAATACCTTATTTAGGCATCTATGTTCCTGGAATCGAAAAACACTTAGCGAATAACACACTACTATCCCCTCTTTCCATCATTAGGGACGTGTATTTCTATTCCCACTCAAGAACATATCTCCTTCAGTTCAGTTTGGAACACACACTAAACTTACACAAAGAAGTGGACACTCTTTATAGGTCATTTTTGCCGCATAGTCCTTGACCTTGCTTGACACCTCAAGTCCATACTTCATTATCACCGTTAGTGGAAAATTACAGATCTGAAACTTTTCCGTTATTCATACATCCAGACCGCAATATGCTGTCCAATAATGATGTCTGCCTTTGTCGCAAACCAATTTTTCCACGCGACAGGTTACCTGTGCTGTTGGCGGCCCCTTCTGTGTCTTGACCTATAAACACATGCGCCTGGTCACTCCGTTGTTGGTTACCCTTACTGCTTCGTTTGTTAACCCTTCTTCTACCTGGTTAGTCGGTGTATACAGTCGTCTATCTGGGAATCATTAACTCTCAGTATTCCACGACATAGGCCCCCTCTTAAGAGATTAGACCGCGTCGAATCTTTCTCATTGTAGGTTTGATTCCCATGATCCACAACCCTAGTCTTCTTCCTCCGGAGCTGGATGTCTGGATAAGAAATCTGCTCCTACATTCTCCTTTCCAGGGATGTATTCCACGGTGAAGTCCAGTTGCAGCATCAACGTCCCTCACATCCACCGTGCATTGAGCTTCTGCTAAGTAGCTATGACCATCACGTGTTGATGATATGATTGGGTCCTCACATGGCTCACCTCATTATCCAGTAGGCGCTCTAATTGACACCCTACTATACTACTCACGACTGAAACTAGTGTTGGCTCCTCGCTCCTGTACGTCTGGTCGACCTACTTTCGACTTGCCAGCGACGGCTCACAATACAGACGGATTGTCCCATCCTGATTGTAACACTGCTTCCATGTCCTCTTGGTTTCCCCCGGCTTTTCCTCTGGGGATGTTTCGCCTCGTCCTCGATGGACCGAGTCGTCTTTCCCAAATCTCCTGGACTTTTGCTTCCAGGACCATCTTGGGCGATATTGTATCTGGTCAGTCAATCTTCGGTTTGAGTCCTGGGTAATTCTCGCTTTTCCCGACGTTACCCACCCCTTCTGAACTTGGTTACCGGTGAAACTTTCACTCTTGTCCTTTCCCTGACTTGTGATTTCCCTCCTCCTGTCGTTGGGTAAATCTGACCTATCACGTACTGTCCCATAGGCCCTCCTATGTTGTACTGGCGATCTCTGGTCTTCGTCTGGACTGGTAACCTTTGTCCCAATGGCTGCCATCACCATAAAGTGCGAAGCTTTGCTCCCGGATCTCTCTTCATATTTCCTAATGAGATGTCTAGGGAGATTTTTCTTCTCTTCCCCGATCCGTATTTTGTAGATGTTCTTGGACACCACCTGTTCCACAGGATAAGGTCCTTTCCATCCTACTTGGAGTATATTGGTCTCTGCTGGGCTCCACACTTCCACTTTGTCTTCCACTTTAAGAGCTAGTTTCCTCTTAATTCGCTTGTTGGGTGGTGCTTTCTGGCACTCCGAACAAGACTTCAACCACCGGCGTACATCTCCGGTCATTCCTGGCCAGCAATAATGGCCGGAAATTTGCTGCAAGGTCTCTCTGACACCCATATGTCGATTCTTGCCTATGATGTGTCCACTCTGAAGAATGTGAGGACGGTGGGTCTCTGGAACCACCCACTGCTCGTGCAGGTTATCTCCCCTCCCAGCTCTCCGATAGAGTAGTTGATTCTTCAGAAAGTACTGTCCCCGTTCTGGTGGCTCAGCACTTCTTTGCAGCTTCCAGTAGCAAGGATGCAACGTAGTATCCTGCCTCTGGGCAGTATGCAATTCTCCTATCCCTGAGTTGTCGCATAGTGTCTCTGCCTCTTTTTCCTTCCCTTGAGATCCACTGACTACTGTTCCCTTTTGGGCTGGCTGTTTGGGCATCCCCAAAAAGACATATTTCGTGCCAATGATCATGGGAAATAAGGAGTCAGATAATACAGCAGCTGGAATAATGCCCGTGACGTACCTGGATTTAATCTCCACCTTGGCGATTGGCAGCGTCATGGTAACAGCACTCCTCATTGCCGGCTGTATTTCTATGGTCTCCCCTGTAAGTTGGTCTGGGCTTACCAAGCTGGCGTCCACCACCGCTTCCCCATCCAAACCGGTATCGTAGAGACAAGCAACCTGTTGGCCATTTACTTCAATCAGTTCAACCATAGGTGGTCTCTCTTGGTCCTGAGTGCCTTTCATCTCCTTGACCGTTTCCTTGCCTTCCTCTTTTAATTCCTCGAGGTTGGTTATGCAATTGGCGTCGTTTGCCTTGCATCTGCAGTCCACAGTATTATGTGTTATCGACTGGCAGTGTGTGCACCCTGTTCCCTTCCTAGGTTTCCGTGTGTCCTTTTTATTCCTTTCTCCTTCGCCGACCTCAGCCTTGTCTGTGATCACCGATGTAGGAATCACTTTGCATGCTGCGAAGTAAGAACTTTTAGGTTTCGATCTGCTCTGGTTTCTCCTGACCTTTGGTTTGTGTACTTAGTTCCTCAGTTTCACCATGTACTTCCACGAACCTTTCCGCCAGCTTATTCACAACATCAATCCGTTCCGCCCCTTGTTCTCCCAAGAAGGTTCTGAGAGGTTTCGACATTTGCTTTCGCATCTGGTCGACCACCATCATCTCTTCGAGACTCTCATAATCCCTCTTGAATTCTGCCAAGTCCATCCATTTCTGGAGATAGGATTTCAGCCTTAGACTGTAGGCGGCGAATAGTTCTCCCGGCTCTCGTCTAGACGATCTAAACTTCTTCCTATACGTTTGTGCTGTGACTTCATAATGTTTCATCAAAGCGGCTTTTAATTCCTCGTACTGATTTTCCTGTCCTGGTGGTAGGCGTGTGTAGACCTCGTACCCTGAACCACGTAAAGCCTGGGATAATTTAAGAGCCCATCTGGTTCTCTCCAGTCCCATAGCGACTGCCATAGCCTCGAACCGATCCAAAAACTGGTATATCTTCTCTTTACTTTCATCAAAGACCGCCAAGGGAAACTTCATGGCATGGTAACCCTGTCCAATCATGTGGGTTGCCCCAGGTGAAGATGAACTTCCTTCTGCTGCATCTATTTCACCCTTAGTTTGTGTCTTGAGCTCCAGTTCTCGCATGCGGTATTCATGTTTCCCTTATCTTGTGGGCTTCTTCTGCTTCCAACTGGGCCTTCCGCTCCTCCCTTTCCGCTTGACGAAACTCTCGCTCTCTTTCTTGTATGTAATCAGTTAGCTCGGAACCAGCTAAACCAATTGCCTCCCCGTTGGCCCTCAGTTCGGCTGTAGTTACTTTAGGAGTTGCCATAGTTAAAGCAGGTAAGTCAGCACGTTGAGTAAAGACACCTCAAGGCAGTAAAGAAGTACTCACTATACAATTATATTCCACCTAGAACCTATATCATTTATCTATGTCTATCTAATATTATAACTCTACAACACCACACAGTACATCACAACCACTCTCTCATCCACAAGAGGAGATATAGGATAAAGACTTATGTAGACGTGTGACCGTGTGACTAGGTATGTAATGTGTCTTACCACCTATCCACATTCACCCTGTCTGGAACTTTCTCACTGTAAAGTCACCCGCATTAATGAAATGTTTCTACCATAAATGTAATGGCACCATATATCCAATGGACGTACTTCCATTAAAAGTCATCAATATATACTTCTATTTATTCCAATCAGTATGTCCCAACATGCAGGTACTCCGCTATGCCTGTGCCAATACGCAAGTACCCCTTTATGCATATGCCATGTTATGCCTTCAGGTCATATGGGTATTATGTATGTTCCCCGCTGCTCCACCAATTATGTCCTGTTATTTTCCCGAGAGGAGGTTGGAATCAACAAGCACATCTTCAAACTTATTGTCTGTTGGGATTATTGACTGACTTTGGTCTACACTCCTCCCTTCTGTCTTCCCTTCCATATATCTATTTCTTTCACTCTCTATGTTATTCTCTCAACACATACTCAGACAACAGTTCCTTTCAACAATAAATAAAAGATTTATTAATAAAAACTATGTCTGGTGTATGTATGGATATTGTCTATGTAGTTGGTATGTTCTTCTAGTGTGGCTGCCAGATAAGATGTTGATAGATAGTCTCCGTGTCTTCTCTCGTCTTTTCTCTCGGCTAAAGTACAGGACGGTACATAGATACAACAGAACGGTCTCACCCTGAATGCTCCGTCTGCTTGAGTCTGTAGATATATCCGTTTTTTTGTAATGAAAAATGTTCACCACTGTATCAATGTACTTAAACCGATCACTATATGCTGTCAGCTTAAACTGAATGTTCGTTGCTTTCTTATAGCGTTCATCCGGGAAAACACATCGAGTTTCTAGTATTCTCTATTTGTGTCCTGTAAAAGTTCTACACTGGATAGTTCGTAATTGGTATAGGCATTTGGTATGCACCTTGCAACTCTTCGATACTGAGTCATTTGAGTCTTTTTTTTTTTAGTTTGTATGATCTCTATTTTCCGTTCTCTGTCCTCCTGACTTATTACGATGACACTTCTTTTCTTTCCTTTCTTATGCACAAGTGTCGTGCTTTATTACTTTAAAGTGCTTTCTTGTGGGTTATCAACACTGAGTGATCTTGACCACAGCCATCTGTGTTATATCTTAGTTGATAAGTCTCGCACTGGTATGGGAACCTGTGTGATATACATTTAATAATGAGATCTGTGTCTGCTTCCTCTTCTCTCCTATGTGAGTGTCTTTTCCTCCAGCCGAAATGAAAAGGCTTCCGAAAAAACCCACTCTGACATAGGATAGAAGATTCACCTAACGTCTATACTATTCCTACTAATAGAAAGCAATGTTAAATGCACTTCACGCACATCTATATTCCTATGCTAAAACTATACTCTAATATATTAATACCTTATTTAGGCATCTATGTTCCTGGAATCGAAAAACACTTAGCGAATAACACACTACTATCCCCTCTTTCCATCATTAGGGACGTGTATTTCTATTCCCACTCAAGAACATATCTCCTTCAGTTCAGTTTGGAACACACACTAAACTTACACAAAGAAGTGGACACTCTTTATAGGTCATTTTTGCCGCATAATCCTTGACCTTGCTTGACACCTCAAGTCCATACTTCATTATCACCGTTAGTGGAAAATTACAGATCTGAAACTTTTCCGTTATTCATACATCCAGACCGCAATATGCTGTCCAATAATGCTGTCTGCCTTTGTCGCAAACCAATTTTTCCACGCGACAGGTTACCTGTGCTGTTGGCGGCCCCTTCTGTGTCTTGACCTATAAACACATGCGCCTGGTCACTCCGTTGTTGGTTACCCTTACTGCTTCGTTTGTTAACCCTTCTTCTACCTGGTTAGTCGGTGTATACAGTCGTCTATCTGGGAATCATTAACTCTCAGTATTCCACGACACTATAGCTTAAATATCAATACAGTAGTTTTCCCTTTACAAGCCCCTTTAATTTGAGATGTAATACAACATGTCTGATACCATATTAACAACTTTTAAGTCATAACTGTGACACACCCCTACCTCCCATTTTCCGCCATCAATTTGTGTTTGGTCCAAACCTACTTTTTGTTTGTCACTCAATGTGTCAAATGGTATAATTGTCAATGGCCCCTTTTTCTTTAGCCCTAACGGAGCTGATCCCCACCATAGTGGTTATACCCATAAAACCTACAATCTACACGCTGTCCCAATCTTAGCTATCTCATGCCGCCCCCTCCATGTCCTTCCCATTTGACTATCTCATGCCGCCCCCTCCACGTCCTTCCCATTTGACTATCTCATGCCGTCCCCTCCACGTCTTTCCATTTCAGCTGGGACTCTCCTCGCTTACCTCGCGCTCCGAACGTCGTGAGTTCGATTCAAGGCTACACCATTCGGTTCACGGGTGAGTTTTCTCGGAGACTCCTGGGTGTCGTCGCTGGAACTGCGGAGTTCGTGCTTTGTGCGTCGCTTTCATCAAGACCTCTCTGCTGAAAACATATGGGATAGAACCCAAACAATCCTCTTGTCTTTCATAAACTCTTTAAAATCCATTTCAGTACCTGCTTCTCTTCTCAGTTTATTTTTAGGCCCTTCCTCTATTTATTTTGCCCTTGGTCGTCCAGTATTTCCATTAGCCGACCTGCATATATTGTAATGAACACATTTTTGGTTGCACTTATCTATGTAGTGTTATGTGAATGAACTGGACAGAAGGACAAACTAAACTAACAATAAAATAGCCACACATATTCTTACATCTATAGTTAAAGCTGCGACAACATACGGTGAAATGATGGCCATACCAACAGAAATGGTGTTTGACAGGCAAAAGATGGCGGTGGCGTATCTTGGAGCAATGTCGTATGGGTTGACGAGATAGCACTGATAATGAGATAAATTTAGGCTCGTATGTTATAAACGATAAATAGGAAGCAAATATTATCCAATGCCTCGTCGGCTGGCGTGGGCGATCATGCCTCTCCACAAATTACGATCTCCGACGTCATGGATCAATTCGTGTGCTGACTCCCTTCTGTGCCATGACATAAGACCGTCAAGAATCTTCACACACTGTCTTCCTATATCCCTCTTTCTGCAAATGTTTCCGTTTGTCACAACACGTTCCAGTTTTTATCTTCTCATGATGTGGAAAAAAAACGATAACTGCCTCTTTCTGACGTGTTTGATAAGTCATCTTTGCGACTCAGCTTCCCTTAAAACGTCCTGACTGCTCATTTTGGCTGTCCAATTAATGTTCAGAAATCTTCTATAAAACCACATCTTCACGGCTTCCAGGGATGTTATCACCTATTTACTAATTGTCCACGATTCGCAGCCGTATGTTAGAACTGGTTCCATGTAACATGCAAGAACTCTTTTTCTAACTATCGTGGGCGGTGATTTATTGCACAGAAAATATAAGAAATGGCAAATAAAAAGGAAAAAAAAAAGGAGAAATGGTCAACAGAAAGGAAATATGGGAAATAGTCAACAGGAAGGAAATAGAAGCAATGGTAAATAGGAAGGAATTAGGAGAAAAGATAAGTAGGAGGAAATAGGAGATAATACGAGGGGAAGTCAATAAGTAAGTAACAAATGGCTGTAGAAAAATAACTAATTATGATAACAACTTGAAACCAGTTTATTTTTATACATACATTGTCCCTTTATTTCTCAAAATAATTTCCACCAACATTTATGCATTTATCCCATCGTTTTATCAGTCCTTCCAAACCAGCTGCATAGAACTGCGTGCTTTTTTTTTTTCTAAACCACGTTTTCACTTCACATTCAACTTCGGCGTCATTCGCGAAATGTCTCCCGCCAAGATGAGTCTTAAGTGGACCGGAAAGGTGGAAATCGCTAGGGGCTAAGTCGGGGCTGCAAGGTGGATGTTCCAGAATTTCCCACCTTTGTTGTGAAGTGAAAACGTGGTTTAGAAAACAGAGCACGCTGTTCTATTGATATGTACTTTTAGAGGACAAGAGATAGATGAGGTTATAATGGAAGCAAACGGACCTGTAAGTTGAATCCTGATATTCCAACGGCCAGCGGCATGACGACGACCACTGTTGTAGCATGTGTGCAGTCCAGAAAGGAAATTGTAATGTAGACAGCGTTTGGTAGCACGCCACCTGGTAAAATATGCATGTGTGTGATTTCTAAATGTGCTGTTTCGATCATGCTTTCTTACAGAATGTGATACTACTATAGATGTATGGTTGGATTTGTCGATTAAAGATTTGGTGGGAAGTCACACTGACAGACGGGAGGACAGAGAGATAGACAGACAGTAGGCAGACAGACAGGCAGACACATAGATTATAATTATATATATTTGGTAGATTTGACAGATTAGATAAGAAGCAACTGCCAACTACTGAACGTAAACTTGCAAAGAAATCACAAACAGCCAAACAATGCTGGGGTTGACTGCGACGTCCCATAAAGGATATGCAACTTAGTTTTTTTCTGTAATCTTACTTCTTAGATATTTTAATTCTACAACTTGTTAAGGAGGTGTACTATTTATAAGTATATTTAGTGGACCGTCAGATCTGCTAACCAGAATTACTTCAGTTTCAGTTGTATTTATATTCATATTGTATCTGTTGCATGTTGAGTTTTAGTTGTATTTATATTCATATTGTATCTGT
The DNA here is from genome assembly GCA_014155875.1 of Cepaea nemoralis. Classification (NCBI taxonomy): domain Eukaryota; kingdom Metazoa; phylum Mollusca; class Gastropoda; order Stylommatophora; family Helicidae; genus Cepaea; species Cepaea nemoralis. The sequence continues at coordinate 406,969 of JACEFZ010010749.1, read as the reverse complement.
TGCATGTTGAGTTTTAGTTGTATTTATATTCATATTGTATCTGTTGCATGTTGAGTTTTAGTTGTATTTATATTCATATTGTATCTGTTGCATGTTGAGTTTTAGTTGTATTTATATTCATATTGTATCTGTTGCATGTTGAGTTTTAGTTGTATTTATATTCATATTGTATCTGTTGCATGTTGAGTTTTAGTTGTATTTATATTCATATTGTATCTGTTGCATGTTGAGTTTTAGTTGTATTTATATTCATATTGTATCTGTTGCATGTTGAGTTTTAGTTGTATTTATATTCATATTGTATCTGTTGCATGTTGAGTTTTAGTTGTATTTATATTCATATTGTATCTGTTGCATGTTGAGTTTTAGTTGTATTTATATTCATATTGTAATCTGTTGCATGTTGAGTTTTAGTTGTATTTATATTCATATTGTAATCTGTTGCATGTTTGAGTTTTAGTTGTATTTATATTCATATTGTATCTGTTGCATATTGAGTTTTAGTTGTATTTATATTCATATTGTATCTGTTGCATGTTGAGTTTTAGTTGTATTTATATTCATATTGTATCTGTTGCATGTTGAGTTTTAGTTGTATTAATATTCATATTGTATCTGTTGCATGTTGAGTTTTAGTTGTATTTATATTCATATTGTATCTGTTGCATGTTGAGTTTTAGTTGTATTTATATTCATATTGTATCTGTTGCATGTTGAGTTTTAGTTGTATTTATATTCATATTGTATCTGTTGCATGTTGAGTTTTAGTTGTATTTATATTCATATTGTATCTGTTGCATGTTAAACTCACCTTATAAATATTATTGTGCAGTCTATACGCACCTATAATGGCAGACAGCTTGCGCATCCTGCCCACGGACAGAAGCCTCCTGTCTGAGAGGGCTTTACAAACATAAGCCCAGCCGTTGGTGAATACGTACAAGGATATGTAGGGCAACATGAGGAATATGCCATTCTGGAGGAGTAGTAAAATTCGAGTTAACCATACAATCAAGAAACTGTAATAAGTGTAGTAGTCGAGGTTGTGTTGTGGTTTTGTTGTTGGTTGTGTTGTGGTGATTTGATTTTAATGCTTATGTTGTGGTTATTTTATTGCTTGTGTTGGGATTTTTTATTGGTTGTGTTGTGGTGATTTTATTATTTGTGTTGGGATTATTTTATTGGTTGTGCTGTGGTTTTATTATTGGCTGTGCTGTGGTTATTTTATTGGTTGTGTTGTGGTGATTTTATTGGTTGTGTTGTGGTGATTTTATTGGCTGTGTTGTGGTGATTTGATTTTATTGGTTGTGCTGTGATGATTTTAATGGTTGTGCTGTGGTGATGTTATTGGTTGTGCTGTGGTGATGTATTGGTTGTGCTGTGGTGATTTTATTGGTTGTGCTGTGGTGATTTTATTCGTTGTGCTGTGGTTTTCTTATTGGTTGTGCTGTGGTTATTTTATAGGTTGTGTTGTGATGATTTTATTGGTTGTGTTGTGGTTATTTTATTTTATTTATCACTAATAACTGCTACCCACCCCTTAACAACGAATTTTGCTTAGCCATACCCACTGTAACCAATAATACCGACCATCTTTCCCTTTTTAAGGTTTCATTTGTGATGATGGTGTTTAAACCCGAATCGTCTAGCCCCAGCCCATGCGCACACGCTTCCCCAGACATGGGCTCCCACCTCGCGCCCGGTAGTTTTTTTTAAATTTTTTATTTATTTTATTTTTACAATTACTATATTATACACACACACACACAATAGTTATCTGCCTTTAGAAACATAATTCTTAGAATTATCGCCCTTAGATACTACCTAGATATAACCCCTACATACCTCCCAACTGCAAGACCGAGGAGGAATGACCTCAATCAGCCGAGGTCAAGGTCAATCCTCAGGTAAATCCTCCAAATTCTACCCGTTTCTGCCATTTATAACTACTGATAACCAGCTAATTAATCAAGTAACCTATCGACTATCTAACCAATTGATTAACAAGCCAATTAATTAAGTAACCTGTTGACCAAATAACCAATCAAATAACCAACCAACTAATCAAGCAAACTGCCGACTAACTAACGAGTCGACTAAACTATTAACGAAGGAACCAACCAGTCGATTAACAAACCACTCGACTCACTAATCAACTAAACATTTACTCAGCAGTCTAACTACCCTGTCCAACAGCCAACCAATGATCAAACTAACTAATAGAATTACCAAACAACGACTCAATCAATAAATGAGCCGACTGACGAACCACTCGACTAACCAATCTATGAACTAATCCGTTAGTAGTCTACCCAAACAATCAGTCGAATAGCCAAAAAAAAAAAAAAAAAAAAAAAAAAAACGACCAACCAGTAGAATTACAATCCAACGACCCAACTAAACGCTCGATTAATTAACAAATGTACAAAAAAAAAAAAAAAAACTATGAACAACGAACGAACGAACGAACGAACGAATGAACGAAAGAACGAACAATCTTTATTTTCAAAGGGTTAAGAATTGAGCACGCCGACCCGTCTGACATTCTGCCCTTCTTCTCTAATTCCTCTGATACATTATTTCGTTCACCATCACCTATGAAGCTAATCTTAGACAACAAAAGAACAATAAGCATTAATACGCATGAAAAATAATCAATAATACATGACTGACAATAACACATAATTTCCTAAGTAAGGTGTAAAGTGCCACACATATATGAATGTTTATCAACTAGCTGTCGTTTGAGATTAATTACCATTATTACTTCTTTTTTTGGGGGGGGGGGGGGGGGGGGGGGCGGGGCATGTAGTCTGTACTGAGGTAGCGTTCAAACAGGTTACGATTGTATGTATAATGCTTGATGGTGTCTTTGATTTCTTGTGGAAGATTGTTCCACAACTGAGTGGCAGAGTATGTAAGCTTGTTTTATGTAAGTCTATCCTAGGTGTAGGGACATGAAATATATTTAGTTGTTCGCTATGTCTTGCGTTATATTTAAATAATGGCCAAAGGTAGCTTGGAGCATTTTGAAATAGGATTTTGTGAATTAGTTTAGCCTTATTAAAAAATAGGCGTTTGTGGAGTGGCAGTAGCTGAAGACGTTCATGTAGGTTAGAATTGTCTGTAAGCTTAATCACCATTGATTAAACGCACTGCTCTTTTCTGGAATGAATTAAGGCGTTTTCTTATTGGTTTGGAGAACCAACCAGCATACTAATCAACCAATCGACTAACTAGTCAACGAACCAGTTAGTCAGCGACCCAGTTCACCAATCAAGCAACCAATCAATCAACCGTTTTCTTAAAATTATGTATTAAATGTTACACTTATTTTTGGCACATACCGACTGAATGTCAAATCTGAGGATCTCCTTCATGTACTGGGGAAGTACCGCCATGAATGTAAAGAATGGGTAGGTGTAGGAGATCGTGGCTGCGGTCACAGCCCACACAGGCATCGATGTTAAGACTTTCAACCATGGTATAGAACCCTGAAGTTATAGGTAAGTTGGTTTGAATTTAGTCTGGCTTGTGATGGGGGTTTGAACAACTAGATACATTTATTGACAGGCAGATATGTAGGCAGATATGTATGTATTTAGATAGGTAGACAGACAGATATGGGGGTAGACAGATAGGAAGACGTGTTCAAGCAGGCGGATATGTAGGTAGATAGATAGACAGACATATATGTAGGTAGACAAATAGGAATACATGTTCAAACAGACAAATATGTAAATAGATAGGCAGATAAGTATGCAGATAGACAGGTAGGCAGGCATATTTTTGGGTAGTTAGATAGGCAGACAGATATGAAGGTAGACATGTAGGTAGACAAATATGTAGGTAGATAGATAGATAGGAAGACATGTTCAAGCAGACATATATGTAGATAGATAGGTAGGCAGGCAGATATGTAAGTAGATAGGTAAAAAAATAAAAACTTTCATTTACTGCCAATATAGCACCTTGCGGTGTATGGCAGGGGGGGGGGGGGGGGGGGGGGTCTTTGGGCCTGAGGAAGTAAGGCCGCCTGGCTAGCGCAGTCGCTGCGAACTGCGAACTTTGGGGGGGGGGGGGGAGGGGGAATTGTAATAGGTGGGCATACAAATATGTAGGTAGATAGATAGGCAGGCAGATATGTAGATAGGTAGGCAGATTGATACGTAGATAAATAGGTAGGCAGACAGATATGTAGATAGGTAGGCAGATTGATATGTAGATAAATAGGTAGGCAGACAGATATGTAGATAGATACGTAGGCAGACATATATGTAGATAGATAGGTTGGCAGATAAATATTTAGGTTGATAGGTAGGCATACATATAGATAGATAGGTTGGCAGATAAATATTTAGGTTGATAGGTAGGCAGATAAATATGTAGGTAGATAGGTAGGCAGATAAATATGTAGGTGGATAGGTAGGCAGACATATATGTAGGTAGATAGGTAGGCAGACATATATGTAGGTAGATAGGTAGGCAGATAAATATGTAGGTAGATAGGTGGGCAGACATGTTCAATATATATATATATATATATATATATATATATATATATATGTGTGTGTGTGTGTGTGTGTGTTGGTAGATAGGTAGGCAGACATATATGTAGGTAGATAGGTAGGCAGATAAATATGTAGGTAGATAAGTAGGCAGGCATATATGTAGGTAGATAGGTAGGCAGACAAATATGTAGGTAGATAAGTAGGCAGACACGTTCAAGCAGACAGATGTGTAGGTAGATAGGTAGGCAGATATGTTATATATATATATATTATATATATATATATATATATATATATATATATATATATATATATATATATATATATATATATATATATATATGTGTGTGTGTGTGTGTGTGTGTGTGTGTGTGTGTGTTGGTAGATAGGTAGGCAGACATATATGTAGGTAGATAGGTAGGCAGATAAATATGTAGGTAGATAAACAGACGGACAGATATGTAGGTAGATAGGTAGACATATAAATATGTAGGGTGATAAACAGACAGACATATATGTAGGTAGATATGTAGGCAGATAAATATGTAAGTAGATAAATATGTAGGTAGATATGTAGGCAGTCATATATGTAGGTAGATATGTAGGCAGTCAGATATGTAGGTAGATATGTAAGTAGACAGATATAGGTAGATATGTAGGCAGTCAGATATGTAGGTAGATATGTAGACAGACAGGTATGTAGGTAGACAGATATGTAGGTTGACATGTAGGTAGATATGTAGGCAGTCAGATATGTAGGTAGATATGTAAGTAGACAGATATGGGTAGATATGTAGGCAGTCAGATATGTAGGTAGATATGTAGGCAGACAGATATGTAGGTAGATATGTAGGCAGTCAGATATGTAGGTAGATATGTACGTAGACAGATATGTAGGTAGACAGATATGTAGGTAGATATGTAGGCAGTCAGATATGTAGGTATATATGTAGGCAGACAGATATGTAGGCAGTCAGATATGTAGGTAGATATGTAGGCAGACAGATGTGTAGGTAGATATGTAGGCAGACAGATATGTAGACAGACAGATGTGTAGGTAGATATGTAGGTAGACAGATATGTAGGTAGATATGTAGATAGATATGTAGGCAGTCAGATATGTAGGTAGATAGACAGACATATATTAGGTAGATATGTAGGCAGACAGATATATAAGTAGATATGTTGACAGACATATATGTAGGTAGATAGGTAGGCAGACAGATACAAATAGAAATAGAAACAGACAGACAAAGAATGATTTCAATCCACAAGAACAATGACCTTACCACAGCATCGTTCCTTGTAGAAAAATTCCGTTGGCTTATTATGTACACCTTCTCGGCAGGATCGATACGTGGATGCGATTCTGGCATCTCAAAGACAAAGAACGCCCAGAGTATACACCATCCGATACCAATGAATGCGAATACATAAAACACACTTGGCCACCCACCAGCGAATCCATGACGACACAAGAATCCGGTGGCGGGAAAGACTGCAATGTTGGCAAATATGCCGCCAGTAAAGACTATGCCTAATAGAGTCGCCCGCTCTTCTTTTGGTGCCCAACCTCCCCATATGGCATATATGGCAGACACACCTAACGCCGTAGCAACACCCTGGATGATCCTGGTGATGATAAATGGCGAAACTGTGTATAGGCGAATCAAGAACTGATAATACAATGTCAACAGTTACAATAACAAATAACGTTTCGAATTGTGGTCTTCATCATCATCATCATCATCATCATCATCATCATCATCATCATCATCATCATCATCATCATCAAGTGCCATGCACAAAGGCATGGGCGGTCATGGTTCGTCATCTCACACGGTCACACAGAGTCTCGAATGAGGTCCGTGGTCTTGTCCCGACCATGCCATGTTGCCAAACCATCAAGTTATTTATCCCTTTGTCTTCCTCTTGCTCTCTTCCCATCAAGCTTGCAAGTTGTCAAAAAATCGTCAAGTCCATTTCGCCTCATAACATGCCTCCAAAGAATCTTGACTGTCTATGTCTATTTTCTCAAAGCAATTTCCGTTTTTATGTGTCTCTTGAAGGACTGTCTCATTTAATTTTTTTTTGGCCCTTCCATGGTATTCTGTGCTTTTTTAAACACTACCCCATTTCCAACGCTATTAGATGTTTCTGGGCTTGTCTGTTAATTGTCTATGTTTCACACGCATACAATATGGGTTCTATATAGCATTTCAACACTCTTTTTCTCACTGCAATTGACAACATTTTGTTGGTAAGTATGTTTTCCATTGTGCAGAAAGTCACCTTTGCCATGGCAATTCTTGACATCATCTCTGCCAGGCATCTTCCACAAGATGTTACGACTGTTCAGAGATGGTTATGTTACACCGATTCATCTGTTTAAGAATATTTCTATTCACTTGGATGCTACAAGTCTTCATCAGGGGGCAAAAAAGGCAGTCAACAAAAGTAACAAGACACCGTGCAACCTGAAGCTAATGCAAAACATCACGACAACATTAACGAGCGTTCACATTTCTTATAACCTTTTGGAATAACGGTGTAAAGTAAAGTAAGTACTCCAAGACTTCCCAAACTACAACATACACAGGCATACCTTCTGGCCTAGAGAGACAACAGTGGAAGATAAACTCTATGGACCGCTGAGTGAACTGAAAAAGACTGTTAGATTCATACGGGAGACAACATTGCAGTTATAGATGTATAGATGTATTTCAAGCGAACGAAAGAAGAAGTAAAGTAAGATCTTTCCATGTCTTACAGTGTATTGGGTACATGATGCTGGTTAGACGCCCCCGCATTAATGTCGCAAGGTGTAAGTGCTGTTCGTCTCAGCAGTCGGCTGGTTGCGTGCATGTCATGTACTTTCTCTCGTACGTCCCTACATGTCAGGCCGACACCTAAAACCATATTCATACATCCTCAAATATTTGGTTTCATCTGTCATTGTATCTGCAACTAGCATTCGTTCAGAGGAAGTCATGGCCGAATGGTTAAGAGACCTGGCTCTTAAACTTCCGGTGTGCTGATATCGAGGTAGCGGGTTCAATCTCTACATGGGTCAGTTGGACTAAAATGTTGACTTCTCGTTCTTGACATGGGGGCGTAAATTACAAGTACCTCAGGAGTCGGAGTGCGTTCGCCTGGTAGCGAGAGACACTGGTAATAGGAAACGCTGATACACACTCAAAAACTAGTCCAGCGCACTAGAAAAAGAAGCACTTGAATGGACTGCACTTGAGTTAAAATCGAGCTAACTCATTAGAATATTTGACTCATCCATTACGAGCTGAGTTGAGTTGAAACAAGAACCGTCATCACAGCACTCGGTACATTCCCATACGTGTTCCGTCCTTATCTTCAACAGTCAGCGAAGAGTCTCAATACTAATTGTATCTGTTTGATTATATGTCCATCTGATCTTTCCTCGGCCAGATTCTCTGGACATTCCCTGCCACTCCATTCTCTCCAGGCTAAGATGCTATATTTGTTCTCATCTCACCATGTTCCTCTTGTACTTTGCGGTGTCGAGGTGAAGTATAAACAGCGGGACATGATCAAAGAGGGCTCTGGCCACACCTGTCTTATTCTGTACCATTACACAACCCATTGTCAGTGTCCCAACTACTGACGCTCTGGTCGGTAATACTCCTCTTGGCCCGTACCTCGCACTCCTGCCTGACTCGCACAGTGTATCCCTGTAAACCCTGTAAAATAGAAGTGTTATTCCTTGGTTTCCACTGAACTGTCCACTTTGAACTCTACGCTATACGTACTGACAATTAGACACTATGGCTGCTCTTTTAATTGTATGACTAACAGGTCGCCTCAGGGTTGACTCAAGAAACGACATCACAACAATCGGGACATTTCCATGCGTATTATGTCCTCATCTTCAACAGCCAGCGAAGAGTCCAAGTACTAATGGTATCAATTTAATTATGTATCCAGTTGACTTTTTCTCGGAGCTAGCCACCACAAAGCTGATGTGATCTCCCCCAACCAACATCTTCATACTTGAAGTTGTTGACCTGTACGCATGCAAACAAGTAGCGAGGTCTGAAAAAAGACTCGCCAAAAAAAAATTATAAACTTCATCTATTTAGATTTAAACAAACAAACAAACAAACAAACAAACAAACATACAAACAACATCTATGAAATTATGTACGCAAATGGTTACCTGATACACATCAAGGCCCAAACGTGAGTCCAGGCCGAAACAGGTGCCAACAGACTCAGCACGGACATGACGAAAACCGAAGTGAGTGTCAGGTTTTTAGCTCCCGTCTTCTGGATGATTGTCTGAGCTGGAAGATTGAGTAGGAAGTATCCCCAGAACAAACTGCTGAGTAGTAGGCCTTGGGTTTCCTTGGACCAGACTAGTTCACCGTCCTGATGTAATGAATTATTAATATGGGGAAAACCACGTTTAAATAATGTTAATAGTAGCTTTAGTTGCAGTAGTAATAGTAGTAGTCATAGTAATAGTAGTAATAGTAGTAGTAGTAGCAGCCGCAGCAGCAGCAGCAGCGGCGGCGGTAGTAGTAGTAGTAGTAGTAGTAGTAGTAGTAGTAGTAGTAGTAGTAGTAGTAGTAGTAGCAGTAGTAGTAGTAGTAGTAGTAGTAGTAGTAGTAGTAGTAGTAGTAGTAGTAGTAGTAGTAGTAGTAGTAGTAGTTGTTGTTGTTGTTGTTGTTGTTGTTGTTGTTGTTGTAGCTGTAGTAATGTTTTTTCGCATATCCTTTACAGGACATCGCTGTCAACACCATCATTTTACCGCTGTTGTTGATTTCTTGGCAAGGTTACGCTCAGTAGTTTTCCATTGCTTTCCGAGCGGCCGGCTCACTTATCCCGTAAACTACCAACGCGGCGAGAACCGCTCCCAATTCTTGCGCGCTGCGTTACCCTGCGTGGATAAACGGGATTACGGAGAAAGTCGTTTAAAACCTAGGCCAGGGAGACCGGCAGTAATGGTATTTGTAGTAGTAAATGTAGATGTTTTGTCATGATACATTTGTCGTGTGTCCGAAGACACAGCGAAAGAGATAAGTGCAGTGAGTGTTCCGTGGCTTGACTGCTCGTGTCAGAAAGGTTAACCCGATGCTTACTAAGATCTTACTCCACTTCCAACTGGTGGTTCTAGAAACAGGCTGTATTGCTGCAATTCGGTCTTCGGGTATCAATAATAATGATTGTACAAATAATAATAATAATAATAACAATAATAATAATAATAATAATAACAAAAACAACAAGTATCACGATCATTATCAAAACAATGAACACAATAAAAGCAATAACAGCCGTAGTAGCAAGGCAGACAAAAGGAGAAACCAGCACGGCAATATTGGATGCAAAAAAAAAAAAAAAATGAAAGAAGACAATCATGAAGAGAGCACATGCAAGATCCCAAATAGGTGAAAGAAAACAACTACAAAGGACCAGGAAGAAGCGACTCAAGTATAACCAAGGCTGGCGAAGCAGGTTGACCGAGGCAGACACTGTTTTTTTTTTTTAAACCAGAAAACGTATCAGAATGGATCAATCTGGCCGAGAGTTTAAGATTTGAAACGGTAAGGTAAGTCCAGTCTCAATATATGCCACATTCAAGTCGCAAGTGTCGATTGGAGGGCACAAATGTCGCAGCTGCTTTGTGGACGGACAACTAAGGAACGAGGATGTGGTAATATCCTTTAAAATCTAGGACCGGGTTAGAAAATACAGTCTGGAAAATCTAGAGATTGAGAAGTTGTGCATGGCAGCTTTGTCTTTCTTCATCTTTCTTCACGTAATTTTAGTGGGAGAGCATTGTTGATGATTTCTCTGTTTAGTGTGGTCAGTTGACTGCTTGAACGGCAACTTTAGACATTAAGAATAGAGGAAGATACACAGAAACCTGCCAAACGTGGAACATTAAGATTTTAGGAAGCTACACAGAGGCCTACCGTACATGGAACATTAAGGATCATGAAAGATACATGGATAGGTACAATACATGGAACATTAAGGATCGTGAAAGATACATAGAGGGATACAATACATGGAACATTAAGGATCGTGAAAGATACATAGAGGGATACAATACATGGAACATTAAGGATCGTTAAAGATACATAGAGGGATACAATACATGGAACATTAAGGATCGTGAAAGATACATGGATAGGTACAATACATGGAACATTAAGGATCGTGAAAGATACATAGAGGGATACAATACATGGAACATTAAGGATCGTGAAAGATACATGGAGGGGTACAATACATGGAACATTAAGAATCGTGAAAGATACATAGAGGGATACAATACATGGAACATTAAGGATCGTGAAAGATACATAGAGGGATACAATACATGGAACATTAAGGATCGTGAAAGATACATGGATAGGTACAATACATGGAACATTAAGGATCGTGAAAGATACATGGAGGGATACAATACATGGAACATTAAGGATCGTGAAAGATACATGGAGGGGTACAATACATGGAACATTAAGGATCGTGAAAGATACATGGAGGGATACAATACATGGAACATTAAGGATCGTGAAAGATACATGGAGGGGTACAATACATGGAACATTAAGGATCGTGAAAGATACATAGAGGGATACAATACATGGAACATTAAGGATCGTGAAAGATACATGGAGGGATACAATACATGGAACATTAAGGATCGTGAAAGATACATGGAGGGATACAATACATGGAACATTAAGCATCATGAAGCCTCTTAAGCAACGATGGACAAACAACAATGTACACATATGTCAAAAACAAATACGCACAATCTATACCTCTTTCTTGGCTTCGTCTAATGTCATTGATGTGCAATCATCTGAAAGTGGATTTTAGCAGACATATACTGTTAGTCGATTGATTGATTGATTGATTGATTGATTGATTTAGGAACCAACATCACAGCATTCGGAGCATTCCGATAAGCGCTCCGTCCCCATCCCTTACAGCCAGCGAAGAGTTGGGAAGACTGAAGTTCTTTTTCGTAGTAACGGTCTGATTTTTAGTTAAACACAGCAGTGACATTTATATTACACTAATCTCTGGTTGAAAATAAGGATATGTTATTTGTTGGGGTATCATCCTTGCACTCAGGACAAATCCGTACGTGACCCACCCCCCCCCCCCCCCCCACATATGCATCAGTATCCGGCGACTAATAATGCTAGTTCTGTGATAGTTGACAAGGCCTCTCGTTCTCCCATTGTGCCTCTTGTGTCTGGCGGTACCAATTCTTACTCCGGTTTCTCTCAGTCTGGTCAATGATGTGCATTCTCTGGCCGTCAATTCCTCCGCTCTTCACATCTCTCGAAGGACATTAATACTATTAATAACATCGACACGATCCATGGGCTGGCCAGCTGCAGGGGATGCAGAGCCAGCAAGTTTATCAGCTCCTTCATTTCCCTTACCTTCTGCATGTCCCGGAAAGAAGATGAAGGTGACTCTACGGACAACAGACCTCCGCAGCGATTCAGTAAGAGGGATGATATCTGATTAATATCAATAACAATAAATAATACATGGGGTAAGTTAGCTTAATTACCAATAAATTATGTGGTTTGTCCATCAAGAATGATGATGACCATTCATTTCATCCAGTGGGGTTGAAAGTATGGAGCCGTGAGTTCTAAGATGATAAGGCCTGAAAGCCTATTTTGGCTCGAAATGTTCTTTGACAATGTGGGCAAAGAATGCTTGACGTTCCAGGAGGAGGATCTCCTGCAGTGGTTTTTTTTTTGTCCAGCCTTTTCTTCACAGCTCTTGCAGTCCTGGTTGCTTCACAAGTGACTGCACTCTTATGTAATGATGTACACCACGAATTACGGTCTTTAGAAGCAGTCTCCCCAGGTGTCTGGATCAATTCCAAAAGCTTTCAGTGAGATTTTCTGAGTGTCTTTAAAGCGTTTTCTCTTGCCGCCTTGAGAGCGTTTACAACAAAGCAGCTCACCGTAAAAAAAAATAATTGCTTAAGGAGCCTGTGATCTGGCATACAAGTTATGTGACCAGACCAGCGAATCTGATTTTTCATTAGTAGAGTGTGGATACTGGGCATGGACGCTCTTTCTAGAACTTCAGTGTCTGGGATCTTTACCAATAAATTATACACCTTAATTAACTGATGGATGCCCAAAATAGAATTCTAAGATTGCGTGACATAATTACTAATGCGAAGTAAAGGTAGACAACTAGACAGATTCCAATGAATCAAGATTTGAGGAAAAGACGAAGTCGCTGAGCAGAACACGTACTGAGAAAATCTGATAATAGTTAACTAAAAAAAAGTCCTTTCTGTGGAACCTGCAGAGCAAAAGAGCAAAATGGGAAACCCAAAACGCATGGAAAAGAATTAGAGACCGGGTTGAATAATACTGCAGGATATGGCAAGAGATAGGACAGCAGCGAGTGAATTAGTTGATGGCCTACGCTTCAAAGAGGATCATAAAGGATCGTTTCTCGGCCTTTTGGCCATGATCGATGCGTAGTCATCTGCACCTTGATCCATCCTTGGCCACCAGCAGAGACGGTCGTTTAAATGACACAGGGACCTGGTACCTCATGGGGCAACTCTGGTCCCTGAGTAACCATGACACAAGATCTCTCGTATATTTAAGGCGTGCACAAAGATTCTCGCATATTTAAGGATTGCACAAAGTCTCTTGTATGTTTAAGGATTTCCTCGAATATCAAATCTGTTTGATACATTGCACAAAATGTCTAGTATAATTAAAGCATGAAGAAAATCTCTAAGTATATGTCATTTTTTCGTTGCAATATTCGATGTATCCTTCACATTGTCTAATATGTTTAATGCAATCCTCAAAAGTGTAGTGCAGTCACGAAACAACATCACAGCACTCGTGACATTCCCATAGAGCTCCGTCCTCATCTTCAACAGCTAGCAAAGAGTCCCAGTAATAATGGTACCAGTAGCAGTCTGATTATGTGTCTTTCTGACCTTTCCTCGGAGCACTGAGTGTCGGCCAGATCCTGTGGTTACTCCCTGCAGCACCATTCTCTCCAGACCATGATGATTTATCTGTACTTCCACACTATGCACTTGATCGCAAAGGGCCCTGACGTCTGCCTTATCATGTATCAATACCCGACCCAGCGGTGCAGACCCAGCCAATCTGTCCGTCTGCTCGTTACCCACCACACCAGCATGTCCTGGGGAAAAGATCCAATAGACGCTTCCTATCTTTGATTTACAAAACAAAAACTGAAGCATGCCACTGTGCACGATGCATGTCTGTCTTCACCTTTCCCAGCATGCTCAGTGAAGCCCTTACAAGCACATGTGTATGATATTTGTTCTCCAGCCAACGGACCACCGCTGTGACCGCCTTCACCTCCATTCTCACATTAGATGTCGTGGTTTCATATGTCAAGCTGGTCCTACATTAAAAATCGTCCATTAACCTTCGCTATGAACGTCCAATACTTCGTATGCCTCTTAATTCAGAACCATCCGTGTAGATGATTACATCACCAAGTCATGAATCAGTTGTTGCAACATCCATCCAGTACAGCTTGCTGGCCAACCCTGCAATCCCGGTCTAATGTTATGATGACCATGCACAGATCTGATTTTTCCTCTCACATTCTGACCCACTTCTCTCGTCTCCCAGTGTTCTCAAGCATGGCCACTTCTCTTATTGTGTCCTCTGTCTGAGCCATCCATGATTTTCCACTTATCAGCCTTTGACCCTTAACTGTGTCCAGGGTTTCATACAGAAGGTGTTCTGGGGATATGATTCGTCATGCAGCACATTGAGCCTGTCCGCAATCGGAGGTAAAGTTAGACTATATCGCATTCATACTACCGGTATGTCCCTTGTGCATCCCTCGACCGCCTGCATAGCTTCTTTCTGTATGCGCTTTAGTTCCACTAGCTGATTCTCTGGCACTGTCAGCAGTCCAATCCATGCTCAATATTCCCAGTTCCTTGTAACATAAAATATTCTATAATCGTACTATTACATTTCTCCTTCTCTCACGGTCTCCTATATTCTTGTAATTCTCTGAGACTCGCTAAAACATCTCTTTTACTTCCGACTGGTGGTGTTTGTCCATCAAGCATGATGATGACCATTCATTTCATCCAGTGAGGTTGAAATTTTGGAGCCGTGAGCTCTACGATAGCTAGTAAGGCAGATGAAGTTGGATGAAGAATGACTTTCGCAATGAATTGGATTAAAGTGAGGAGGAGTTGCGCAATTCGTCCACCACATTTTCTCGTCTGAGTCCATCTAAGTCCAGTGATAGACAATTCAAGACAACTGGAGATGAATACAGGTGCAGTGGGTGATCAGGGCGCTCTACGTCCCTTGTTGTGCTTATTAAGTTCCACAACGCTTTGCATGTAAACACCGACTTGTCCGTTGAAACATCAATGATTTCTTCTGCGCAGTATGCTGAATCCTGTCTTCACATGCTAGGTACGCGTAATTTAGTTCACCGATTGCTTTGACGCTGAATCCGTTACCATCGCCTGGTTTTGCCGGCCTGTCACAGCCATTGCCGGGGGCGGAAAGAGGGGGGGGGGGGTGGCCGCTGTCGCATGCTGACAGCTACTATGAGCCACAGGCGTGAGCTGGATGTTAGGCTTGGACCAGTGGGGAATGGGCCCTGAAAAGGGCATGAAGCCATCCTTACCAAAGGTACTACCAATGCCTAGCATCCCAGACCCTAGTACCTTTTTGTATGCAAATATTTCCAAGCCTTTATTTTAAAAGGAAGCCGCGGTAGCATAGTGGCTAGACGCTCGCCTGTCTGTCCGGTAGTCGTGGGTTTGATCCGCCTTGGGGGCGAATTCGTATTTTTAAAATTGACAAGTATGTCAGCATGGTCGAATGGATAAGAACGCGTGTTGTTAAACATACGGTGTACTGTTGCCGCTGTAAAGGGTTCAATCCCTACACGGTTGGACTAAAATGTTGACCTATCGTCCTTGACTTGGGGACGTAAATTACAATTATCTCTGAAGTCGGAGTGGGCTCGCCTAATGGCGAGGGACCATGTTAGGAAAGCTATTCCACACGCAAAATACATTCCAGCACTACTAGAAGTAGGGGGTATGGACTACGCTTGAGTTCAAAGCGAGCGAGGGAGAAAAAAAATTTACCTATCCTCCCAACTCGACCCAGTCTAAATTAAAAATAGGTACCAGGAACAACCACATCACCCATTTGGTCTAGACATGCATCGGACAGAGTGGCAAGCTTCAATTCAACCATTGAAAATTTAGAGCATGTCTTGGATCCCCCCTCCTCCTCCCATCTCTTAGGACATGCCGGTGTGGTGGGAAACGAGCAAGCGGATAGACTCGCTGGGTCGCTGGGTGGGGTATTGGTACATGATAAGGCAGACATGGTCGGGACCCTTTGGAATTGTATGTTTAGTGCAGACGA
Organism: Cepaea nemoralis; assembly: GCA_014155875.1. Taxonomy (NCBI): domain Eukaryota; kingdom Metazoa; phylum Mollusca; class Gastropoda; order Stylommatophora; family Helicidae; genus Cepaea; species Cepaea nemoralis. Next base: position 391,008 of record JACEFZ010010749.1, on the reverse strand, counting down.
AGAGATAGATCATTACCGCCTGGAGAGAATGGTGCTGCAAGGAGTTACCAGAGGTTCTGGCCAACTCTCAGTCTCCGGCACTCAGGACTCCGAGGAAAGGCCAGACGGACACATAATCAGACTGCTCTCAGTACCATTAGTATTGGGACTCTTCGCTGGCTGTTGCAGATGAGGACACAGCACGGGTGGGAACGTCCTGGGTGATATGATGTCGGTTCTTGACTCAACTTATCTCAGTCTTTAAAAATGGTGGGTTCAGCCCAAATCGTCTTAGTTGCGATCCTTTACTTTGCTTTGCTAACAGTTTCAAGAACTTCAGTTTCGTGGACTTTCCAGGAATCTGATAGAGGTGTTCTGTTCTGTTCAGATTATTGCCAAGTTAGCGTGTTACAAGGTGCTGCGATCTCCCCAACAACAATGTACAACAACTGACTGTGGCATCAAAAATGGTCGTTGGCTGCTGCAGAGCTGCTACGGGAGATCGAATAAAACCACAAAATATGACTCATGTACCTGTTTTTATTGTTCTATCTTTCTTGTGTGTTGACAAACGCAGACCAGGCTCTAAGTCTTGGTCGGCAGCTGGTCTAGAATCGAAAATCTGACAGGCGGACAGTTAAAGTATTGTTTTGCTAATCCGACGGCTTCTGAAGCTTGCCTTGTTCCAGATGCCTTGGTCAGCAGATACCTTGATATCAATTAACCACTATGGAAATTCACATGTACATTACTTTCAAAGGGGCTAAATACCCAACGGAAGTGGCCACAGAATGCGGTCAGATCGTTAGTACACTCTGACCAATTGTAAAACGTAAGAGAACGCATATGCGATGCAGGATTCGACAGGAAGAGCCAGTCACACATCAAGCGATGTTTGAGGACCGAAAGAATGAATAAAGTTGATGTTACTTATATTATTATTATTATTATTATTATTATTATTATTATTATTATTATTATTATTATTATTATTATTTGCTGCTCAGTCACCCCATCTTTCCGCATATA